>JAYDZK010000274.1:4852290-4910523 GCA_034509185.1 Euphonia xanthogaster
CTAATATGAAGCTCAGAAGTACACACTAAAGCAGTACAGAATCTGAAAAATATAAAAGCTAAAACCTGAGGCATCAAAGGTTGCCAGCAGTTTGGTTTCTGTATATTCCCCTGGTCTTGTGACATATACTCAAATTAGATTAGATTATAAACTTCTGAAAATAGTTCACTATACTTGAAAATTCTCCATGAGCTGGACTTGTGCCATCACAAATTTTAAGGGATGGGCATTACTTTCCATGCAGCTGTTCCTGTCAGGGGGGCATTAGGACAGAGAACATAAACCAGAGATTTTTTTGTTTTCTCCCCGTTCCAATCAACACAATGGAAAACGGGAGGATTTTGAGCAAGGCAGTGGCAGTATTGGACAGCTCCCATGGTTCCAGTAGAAGATAAATGAGATAAACCAAAGTGGCCCAGTGGTTTATGTCCTCACAGTTGGATGGTGGCAGGAGAGGGAAAGATAAAAGAAGGAATAGATTGGGAGTCACTGGGATATCAAAACCAAGACAGGAGTCTAAGGTCAGGGGCTGGCAGGCAGGTAAGAGGTCTCTGTAAATCTGAAAAATTATTTAAAAACCTTTAAAACTCACTAACAAACACAGTTGTTCCACTCAAATAGTGGCTTGTGTATATTTGAGAGTAATTTACTACTGCTCTGTACTGTCGTGGAGTAACTGGAATATAAACAGCTGCTCGCAGTGAATTAAAAAAGGTAATAAAACATTTTAAAGTAGGACAATAAAATATTGCATTCCTAGTTTTTATAGGCAGATTTTGAAAAATTTATGCATCTCTTCTCATGGTGTTGTTATATCTAATAGTGAATTTTAATATCTCAAACACATGAGTGCCTTAAAATGTTTAGATTTAAAGCTAAATTTCCTGCTTCTTTAGTGATAGCAGTTTGGGGATGTATAACTAGTTTTGTGTGAGTTTGTTGAAATATTCTCTGTTTTCAATGTTTCAGTTACATTTTTATACTGGCAAATTATCCTACCACTGAATGTAAAGACTTTTATCTTCCACACATAACCCAATATGGATGTGTCTGGTATATATGATGTATATATTAATTCTGCAGAAAGAAACATTTATGCATGGACATGTTATTAAAGATATGAGTAATAGCATCCTAAAACTATAAATATTGTTTATATATAGTCTTAATCTATATAGTCCATGAATATTTTTTTGCTGTTCATTGAGTTTGATAGGTTTAGGTTTCTAAACCAAGTGTCAATTTCATAAAAGTAATGATGATTGTAAAATGCCTCATCTTTAAAATATAGTATTTTAATGTAATATACTTAAATTTCATTATATCTGTCAGAACTACATGCTTTGTCACAAGCTTAAAAGAGATAATCTTATTGTCATTATTCATTATTAATTTTATGGACTAAGCACTTCAAATTCTTTATCAAAGGGAACAAGCATCAGGAGTAAGTAGTATAGGAAATAAAAAAGTATTGACTGTGTCTCAGAGAGGCTCCAAGATGAATGTAAAATGAGACAGAAACAGCTACAAGGGAGTTCACTTGGCAAGAGGACAGTGGGGGCCAGGAATTGCTGCAGAAGAGATCAGCAATCTCCAGGTTTATTTGGTTTTGTATGTTTAATTGCTATTTTCTTACTAAGTGTTGTTCTTCCTTGATGCAATGTGTCTTTGGAGGGTGTGTAACCCTTCCTAGGAGATTACCACTGGTTCCATTTAGATCAAGATGTCAGTAAGCTTTTTGCTTCTGTTTTATTGCATTTCAGAAAATCAAGTTTCAGGGAGTGGAATTCAAAATAGTGTAGCCTGATTTTTCAGGCTGGGTCACCCATGTAAATTTTCTGTGTTTGGGTGCCAAAATTCTTAAACAGAAACTGCTCTAATGCCACAGGGAGCAAGTCATTTAAATTGTTGCTTAACAATAATTAATTACCTTTAGCAATGGCTTCCCAGCAGTGGCACTCTTGCTGGGTGAATTTTTGGGAAGGGTCTAATGGGGACCTTTCACCCCTTCTGTTTTTGTAGGTTTTGCACAAGGGCAGGGCAAGGTTGCAGTCCCTTGTTTTTGGAAAGGGAAGGGATACATCCCTTTCTGTCTTGGAAGTGATCAACCATCTTCTGGACATGATAGGGCACTAATAATTTTGGTTTTGTTTTTCTCTTAGAAGGGGTCAACATTTGTTCTTTTAAGGACACTTTTTCTTGGTACATTGACTTTTCCACCCACCAGTGAGACCTTTTATATTATTATTCATGTTATTGTATTTGCTTTTCTGTTTGGAAAAACTTGTGTTTCAATAAGAACCAAGGGATCTGGGCTTCACTTCTGTAGGGCTTCAGGTTTTCTAGCTCAGGAATCCTAGATGGAATGATTTTCATTCCTGAAATCAGTTTAACATTTCTTTATGCTTAAGTAAATGTCCTCAGAAAATATAAGGGAAGCAGAGTTCACTTTTCAGAGAAAAGTAAACATTTGTATCACAAATATGACTTACAGCCTATGAATTTATATTCTTGGATCAAAATGGATACAAAATGCAGGAGAGAGAGAGACAGACCTACCTTGAGTCTGTCATGGTTCTCATGTGTCTACACAACCGCGTTCCCTCCTGTGGCTCTTCTCTTAAGTTCATGCAGCACTTTATCTTCCTTTATTGTGTTATATATTGCCATTTTTTGTCTTCAAGTGTCTAATAATTTTTATTTCCCACCACTTCTGATCTGTTGCCAGCCTCCTCGTTTTTCCCTTTTGTTACTGGCCTGTGTTTTTCCTCCTGTTTTCTGCAGCTTTCTGAAAGGCCTGTGCATTCCTTCTCCTTTCTGCCTCCTCTTTCTTGCCCCTTTTCTCATCTGCTTGTTTGGGATTAGCATTCAGTGTCAGAATATCCATGATTTCTGGGTAAAATAAAACACCACTAGAGTGGCAGCAGATGTGTTAGAAGAGGAGGAATTGCAAGGAATTTGCCCAGCTCTGAGAGGAGGAGATTGAGGACGAGAAAGGAATCACCAAAGTAAATTTTTTAGCTTTAACAGAATATATTCCTTTCTTACTAATTGGTTTGCAATGGGATAAAATGTTTTCAAATAGCTGATGCAGAGGAAACAGAGGTGCTTTCTTATGACTGACCTGCCTTTACTTTAAATTCATACAAAATAATCTGGTTTTGCAGTCCTTGCCAAAGAGGAGTGTTCCTCTCCTGTTTAAAACTGATTCACACCACAGAGCTTGCTGTAGCGTTAATAATTAGTATTAATTAGGGTTCATAATTAGTATTAGACATACAGTATTAGTACTGTATGTCATTTATGATGAGATCAATCAGCTAAAGCATTTTTGGAGTTACAGGAAAGAGTGAAAAAGGAAGTGGGTGTTTCTACTACTCCATACATTTGTAAAAAAATCAATATTCACTGCCTGAAATTTTGGAAAGTGTTAAACACTGATCTCCTCAAAGGCAAAGAATAAAGAGCATGAGAGACTATTTTATTGCTCCATCAGATAATCAGATGTAAAAATGACCTCACTTTTCTGTCCATTTTTGTTTGGTCATTCACAAGTGATGGGAACTGTAAATTCTGTACCCTCTTACATGTCAGCAGTTCTGGTGTTCCCTTGCTATAGCTTACTAAAAGGCAAAGAAGAATTGTATCCAGCTATGATAGAACTATTCCTTAAACAGTAGAGTAAGGCAGAATTGGTTGCCATTCATTGCCTGTTCTAAGAAAATTCTCTCAGGCTTTACAGGTTTGTCTTCTACAAGAAAATACATTGGGTTTTATTGGTCAGCTTAGAAGAAATTTTATAAGTTTTTCTGTTATGCAATTATTATTAATTATTATTTTATAAGAATTTTATATTTTTATGCTCAGTGTAGGATTTTTGTCAGAAATATTTGTCCAGTGATTCTGTAGTTATATTTTATTTTACTTCAATTGGATTTTTATTTGCATATATATCTACTATTCATCGCTTTCTTAATTTATTTTTTAATAACATTGTTTCACAACAGAATACATTTAGCTTTAACAGCTTTAAATGGTGCAACTTTGTGTTGATTGTGACCTAATGAAAAGTTAATGCAGCAGCCCATTAAAATTACAGAGTTGCTCAGAAATAAAAATAGTGACAGGACAGACTGCAACCTGAATCTGTGAGTGCTAAGACACTGACAGTTTCAACTTTATACCTATAAATGGTAATAATAGGAAACCCAGTTTCTAGAAACAAATATATTTTGTGATTCTTCTTTTAAATAACATAAAAAGAAGAGAAACTAATAGTTGTTGCATTGTTCCTGATCAAGTGGGTTTATTTTTAAGAAGTTTGAAAGAGTTAAGCTTTTAAACGTGGTACTTGTAGAATTTATTTTCATTAAATAAAAGAAAATTGTACTTCAGTCAGTGAACAATGTTCTTCTGTGCAGTGTTCTAAGTGTAATATTTAATATTTAGTGCCACACACTTAACTTGGCTTCCCTGTTAATGCAGTATGATGGGACAATTCAGGCAGTGTAAGGTAATCTCCTGAATCTTCTTTAGCTCATGAATTTAAAGTTTCATGTAGATTTTGATGTATGTCTGATCCAATAAAGGCAGGATAAATTGTCTGGCTACTCACAAACATCCACAAATCCAAAGAATAAGCATTTATCCATATATCTGTGCTTAGGATATGGGTTTGCTTCCTGGATGTCCAAAATAAGGATGACTATTAGGTGTACTTTTCATTGGTGGGTGTAATAATAAATATGATGAAATCAAAATATTTTTTTCTATTTCAATCTCTTCATGTATGTTAATGCTTTTATATGCCCTTTTATTCTGATTTCAAACTTAACTTTCATCATAAAATAAGACATTTTTTGTCTTCAAAGAGACTGGAGTGGGACCTTTGACATCTTTAATTTGGTGCCAAAAGTAGAAGCAGGGGTTATCATTTTTATGAACCAATACTGTCTCAGAACTAAAGCAAAAATAAAATAATTAGTTTTATGGAAAGCTTCTGGGGCTCATTCAGGGCAGCAGCTTCTGATGTCCCATCCTTCTTCTCCTGTCTGTTTGTATTCCTCATTGGAAACATCACACAATGGGACTCTAAAAATCACAGAAATTATAATTATAAGAGCTCTTCTTGTACAGTACTGTGTATGGAACTGTGGCAAGTTGCCTCTGTAATGAGGATTAAGATTAAAATTGTCAAAATTTCTTTGAACTTTGACTGATTTCTCGGAAATGCTCTGAAGCTCTTTCAAAAATATTAATATTTCAGTGTGATAGATGTGCTTCATGGAGACATATAAGAAGGGAAAATAATTTCAGGCCTAAGCAGCAAGGTCTCCTTGACCAGAAGGCAACATGCCCTGCACTGGAGCTCAGTACAGGGAGGACTACTGGATAGAAAATTGAATTTCCTAAGTTGATGTTCCATATATTCAGTACCAGTCATCAGATCTCAGTGAGCTATAAAATGTTCCAACAGGAATTTGAGATTTGCCTACTCTATGTCAACACTTTTCAAGTAAAAAGATGCAGAAAACAAGGTAAAGGTGTTAAAGATGTGCTGGTTAAATGTGACAGTCAGCTGCTCTGCCTTTTCACCTCTATCAGTAATTAGGTGATTCAGCAACAAAAGATTATCATTTACAAATTAATTATTGTGGTCAGACATGCTCCTGGGACATCTATGATTACTACTATTGATGTTAAAAGGAGGAAAAAAGAAAGGTGGCATTCAGTTACTGTTTACCAAGAACAAATATTTCAGGTTAAGGACTGTGCTGCAGGATAAAGAATGCTCCAAAGCTTTTTCTCCCTTTTGTCCTTCCATCCTTTTCCAAATGATGTTGGCTCATAATTTTGTGATACTGTAGCTATGGACTTTTTTTTTTTTTTTTTAATATTGTGTGGTTGGTGATGCTAGAAATGATCAATAATTCCTCTTATTGCATTGGTTTTTTAATGTCAGTTTTTGGTTATTTTTCCTGTCTCTCTTGTCAGTATATTTTGATGAAGTAAAATTCCATTAATTGTATGAAAGGTTATTAAACACGGAGCATCAGGAGATGTATATGTTATGTTCTGGATGTTTTCTAATAACTTTTATTCCAGTAAAAGAGACAATGTTTGTTGCTTATGCAAAGAGTAGAGAAAGTTACAGTGGGGAATATTTTAATACTGTGCAGTGGGGAATATTTTAACTGGCAGTTTCCCAAGAGTGAACATTAATCTGAGCATCTCTCCTTCCAGTCCCTAATCAAGACATCTCAGGGGTGATTGCACTGACATTGTTTGAAGACTACATCTACTGGACAGACGGGAAAACCAAATCCCTCAGCCGTGCCCACAAAACCTCTGGCTCAGAGAGGCTCTCCCTGATTAACTCGTGGCACACCATCACAGACATCCAGGTGTATCATTCCTACAGGCAGCCTGATGGTAATTATCCTGTCTCTGCTTCCCAAGCAGCACATGGATGTACTTAACTGAGTGGCCATGTGCTGAGGTACTGCATGCTCATTTATCTGCAATGGTTGCTTCTGTTCTGTTTCAGTTTTCAAATTATCATTTTTAAACATAAATCTGTGATTAATGTTTTAATTACATCTAGTATTAAATACATCTAACAAAACTTGTTCAGTAGAGAGATAATTTATGTGCTTAAAAAATTAACCCAAATACTGACTGAAAGTAAAGAACTGTTAAGTTGCATTACAGTACAATTTAAAATTTTTAAAGAGAGGAACAGTATGTTGCAAAAACTTTTAGCCTGGTTCTTTGAAAAGTGTTAATATTGCTGAAGAATACTGAGGGAATGCCAGAGAATGTGAGTGGTTTGATTGTGTTTTATCTGCTGATATCACTGGATTTGAATTGTAACTGAATGCTATTTGGCAATTGACCTAGATAATCTAATTTTTCTCTCATTATATTTAAAAAAAGAGCCTTTTTCTTCCTCTCATTCCTTCAGTCTTGATTTTACAGCCACAGTAATAACTCATTTTTGCATACAACAGAGAATAGCTTAAAGGCAGCAGGAAGACTTTGCCTCTGTGGGTTTTTAATTTGGGACACTGCATTGTAAAGATGTACATGGCACACCATTTTCTTCATCCATAAAGCAGACACCCCGAAGTGTGCTGAGATAAAAGGCTCTGATCTCCCTCCCTGTTCTGCCCACAGTGTCCAGACACGTGTGCACACTGAACAATGGTGGCTGCAGCCACCTGTGCCTGCTGGCCCCTGACAAGCTGCACTCGTGTGCCTGCCCCACCAACTTCTACCTGGCCGCGGACAACAGGACGTGTCTGTCCAACTGCACCGCCAGCCAGGTACGGCCTCCCCGGGAATTGGGTTCCACCGCCCTGCTCCTGCTGTGCGACAGGAATGCTGGCTTCAACAGGGAATGGGGAGCTCCAAAAGGAGCTCAGCACTCAGGGGGGCACTTGGAGCACTGTGGGCTTGAAAGCTGGCAGTGATCTCCCTGCTCGGCTAAGCTGGGAGGAGCTGGCTAGTGGAAGAGGAGTGGGAGCGATGGATCTAGCCTGGAAAAAAAAAAACTTTAATAACAAAAATAACAAAGGGGGTCCAGGGTCAGAGCTGGGTCCAAAGACCCCTTGGGCACAGCAAATGCAGCCAGGTATAGGGGCCCAAGGTCCAGTCAGGAAGGTGAGCTCAGAACGTGGCCTTATAAGAAACAAGTCCTGAACTAAGGGAGAAGGAGAACTGCTAACTTGACCATAGGATGGTTCTGTTACCATTCTACTAATGAGTCCCGTGAGCCCACCCTTCCCACCGTGGCCTGGTGAGGTGTCCCCTCCCCTCAGTGCCCTGCCTGCCGTGGTTTGTGGCCAAAGCCCTCTGCAAATGCATCGGAAGCAGGAATCCCAGCTGGACCAGATTCCACAGAGCGTTTCGTCTCCAAGGCTGTTAGTGGGAAACACTTGCAAATGGCTTTTTCTCCAGAGAATACAGGACTTGTTCACTTTCAAATGTTGGTGTTCCTGCCAGTCATCAGAACAAATACAGCTGCTGAACCCCTAAAAATAGCCTTGAAAAGAACATTTGTCTGAAATATCAAAATACAAAGTGTGTGTAACAGTGATTTGGGATGCCTGAATGAATTTTGCATTAAAAGCTCAGTCCAGTTAGAAAGATTGGAAAATGATAGACTTGTGTTAAAAACAATCCAATAGATAAAACAGAAAAAATTAATCAATTGAAACACTAAAGTACTTAAAAGAAAGACTCTTGAACACCAAAGCTCCATCAATTTAAGACTCATATGACCCGCATCCCTGATTTTGCAGGGTTTTGTCTCCGCAGTTTAGAAGGGAATGCAAGTATCTTCATAACAGCATCTTAGTGCCTATTTCCTGGAAATAAGTTTCTGATGCTATTTTGACAGCCTGAAGTCTCTTGTGGTGAGCAGAACAAGTAGAGAACACAAAGAATGACAATTGTCTGAGTTTCTGTTTGTCTCCTGCCTTTGGCATTTTCCTGCTGAGCCCCTCTGAGCTGCAGACCTGTGTGGGGCAGTTAACAGCTGCCCTTCAGCCCTGCCTGTAACACAGCAGGTCCCTCAAGGTGCTACAGGAATGATGTAGCTCTAACTATAGGTTCTATACCATAAATGCCTTTGAAACCCTAATTTTTTTTCTTGGCAGAAAAGATAAACTGAGCTAAGACACCAAATTTAATATACCTTTTAAATACAGATTTATTGAATAATCAATGATTTTTAAAATGTGAAAAAAGCTGCCCAGAGACAGAAAGTGAAATGTCTTGCCCTTCTAAATCTTTTGGTTTCCTTCCTTTCTGTGTTCACAGAGATACCAGGCAGGAAAACCAGCATTTCTTTGAAGCAGACTGATAATCTACCCAGATTTTTCTCCCTGACATGAGCCACATAATGTACTCAGTTTTTAGGTTTAGCCCTAGAAAATTACATCAGTTTCTACTGTTTGTTTTGTTTGCATTTCTCTTTCAGTCAGAACAAAAGTCACCTGAGTAGAGAGTAAATGCACAGCCTTCTTACAAAGGATTTTTCAGTTTTTTCTACAGATGTTTTATCCTTTTGAGAGTCTGGAAGGCTTTACATTTGGTTTGCTCATTTAATTCAAACAATGTAAGCAATGCTGTACACAGCACCACACATTAAGGCTCTTTTCTGTAACTGTGGGTGTTTGGGTATATCTGGAAAAATGATGTTGTCTGCTTCAACAGTCTATAAAAGCAGAACTGAAGTGTTTGCTTTGAATAAGACCTTCAAGAATGAAATCACAGAATGCAGCAAAATGTAATGAGCAGTTTGTTTGGGGCATTGTAAGCCAGTGTAAAACAGTCATCAAAACTACAGTGATTTTTATCACTTTGGCAACCTCAGTGCCAAACATCCCCAAATAAAAAAAAAAAAAAAACAAAATTGAAAATACAAGGTTTTCAAAATTATCAGCCAGAAAATTATCGATGCATCAGCACCTCAAGCAGCTGATTTATGGAAAAAAAACACTCCACAACTTGTAAAAGTTGTAAAGTTGGTATGATTCATTTTAGCTTTGGGCGCATGTAGGATAGCTTCCTTTAAAGGACATATGTACCTCCAAAAATTCCTGAGTCTATTTTATCCCCCAACCTGTTGCTCATGCATAAGAGACATATGCATATGTACTGAACTGTCTTATCAATCTTTATGAGCCTGAACACTTCTTCAGTCACACAGCTGTAATGTGGTGTTTGTAACCCAGATTCAGCTTTTCTGTCTGCTTTAGCCCCAAGGTTGGTGGGGCCCCTCTTTACCTCTCTTCAGCTTGGATGCTTGCAGTCTCCACTGTTTTCTCTGAAGAGAATCTCTTTGTTTCTCCTTTGCACCACAAGTTAACAGACTAAAGTTTAAGCAGCAGACTCCAGCTAAATCCAAAATTGGTTTCTACCTTAATTTAAATTTCTAAGCCCCTGCCTCACAGCGGAGCTGATTTTCATAAACTGCGCCACTCCTGCTTAGAAATGAATAAATGAATGAATGAATGAATGAATGAATGAATGAATGAATGAATGAATAAGTGTCAACATGAAACCTTTTGTTCCTGCTGGCCTTTCCTCTTTGCAGTTCCGCTGCAAAACCGACAAGTGCATCCCGTTCTGGTGGAAGTGTGACACGGTGGATGACTGCGGGGACGGCTCCGACGAGCCCGCCGAGTGCCGTGAGTGCGCGTTGGCTCTGGGCGGGGGCTGGCTCTGTCACCAGGGCCCAAACCAAACAGAACACTTTATAAATAAGTTTAGGAAGTAGATTTTTGTGGGCACTTCTGTTTATGCTCCTTGGTCTCTGAGCCTTTTAAGATCTTTGGAAAATCATGCGTATTTTTCATCTTTCCAACCTTTACTTCATCCCGGTTATGTTTTCACTAAAGATTTTCATTTTGAAGTTGTGGAATTCTTTGCATGAACACAAAGTTCTGACAGGTTTATTTGTTTGATTTTTTTCCTGTGTAATAAAAATGTGTGGTTCTAATCTCATTCGCTTGTGTTTTGTTGCAATTGTAGGCATTTAGATACACCTTATTCTTCACTGCAGTTTTCTGAGCAATAACAATGTTCTCCCTGTGATCCTTGCCTTCCTTAAGCTTATACTTGAAAAAAAATGCTCTGTGTGTTCTACAATCTTCTGGTTAATTAAAAGTTTTTTTTTTTTTAATTGAAATCCTTCACCCCTATTTTTAAAATTTTATGATTAGTTCTCTTCTCCTGCTGCAGAGGCCTCTGAAGCAAATTTTACCATATGTAATCATTCTACATAAGTTTTTATTTTAAGCTACTCTATGCTTATATATAATATTACTATAGAGGTACATAATTGCTCATTATTTCTAATGACAGTGGCTGGAGAAGGAACAATTCCTTTCTTGGGAAATAGAATTACAGAGGGATAGGGAATTTCTTAAAAGCAGACATGAACTCAAACATTTAGACCCGAAATTGCAGGTCTCTGTGGAGCCTTTGGTAAGCTTCAACCCGCAGGGGGTTTTCACTCTGTGTCATTAGCACTGTAACTAGAACTGCACAAATTAAAGGTATCAGACTTTGAAATTAGTCTTGCAATCATATGTGTACCCTTTAATTACTAATATCTACTCAGATTGAGATTATAAAGGAAATACAAGTTTATAGGTATTTTTGATTAGTCCATTGCTTAAGAACAGCAATAGTGAGACTTAAACCATTGCTCTGGTAGGATTCATAAGCAGTTTTGTCTTTTCCCAGCTGAATTCAGGTGTCAGCCAGGACGTTTCCAGTGTGGAACTGGGCTTTGTGCTCTCCCAGCCTTTATCTGTGATGGAGAGAATGACTGTGGGGACAATTCTGATGAACTGAACTGTGGTAGGTGCTTGTATACACTGCAGGCTTCAGATACAGGCCAAACTTCTTTAAACGTTGTGTTTCACACTCTGTCAAAAAACATAATTTTTCTTCATCTACATTTGGAGTTTTGAATCTTTTCAACTTTTAATCATTTTAACTTGTTCTTTTTGTTTTCCTTGAATTTACAGACACACACGTGTGTCTGTCAGGGCAATTCAAGTGCACAAAGAACCAGAAGTGTATCCCAATAAACCTGAGATGCAATGGCCAGGATGACTGTGGTGATGAAGAAGATGAAAGAGACTGTCGTAAGTTCTGCTTGGAGAATTTTGCTCTGTAGCTGGTTTTAAACAGGGAGCTGGAATAAAACACTGTAAATGTCCTCTAAAACAATTTGAGAATGTGCAGTTAATTCACAAGACTGGTGAGCAATACTTCAAATACTAAAGAGCAAACTAAAATGCCATTTATTAGCTCCAAATTTAAAGTCATTGCAAAGAAGAGAGGGGTAAAAACAATTTCAGGCATTTAATTGGGTTTTTGACTGAGGTTGAAACACATATTTGACTCTGAACCACCTCAAAAATGACTCATCTTCCTGAGGCTTTCATCTGCCATGCCTTGCAGCAATACATTTCAATGGAAAAAGATGTTTTTCAGAATCTTTTGTTGGAAAAGCTGTAGATCCAAAGCTCCTTCTACATTCTTGTTCTTTCATTGATTATTTTTACCTTTTCTGTTCCCCTTTCTCTGGGGATTTCATTAATTTATCTATGTAACTGGATTTCCATTTGCTCAGCTTTTAGTGCAACTTACTTTTCACACATTTATTTTCACTTTACATTTCTCATATGAGTGGAGAAAATAGTTTTAGATTTATAATGGAAATTTGTTGAATAAAGTTTGTGTCTGATCATTTTATAACAAAGATGATGGGCCTGCCTTGAAATGTAGCTCTGTCTTTTACTGATTTCACTGCTCAGATCTGCTGCTGATCTGAGCTGCTTGTTCTGGATCAACTTTCTCAAGGTTTGCTTCATTTTGGCAAGGAACAAATCCTTCTCCAAGGGGAGAAGGGTTGCTAAGGATAGAAAGGCTTTGTGGATGATCATGTTTAATGGCTGTCTTCCAAACTGCCCAGGAGAAATGTAAATACAAGTTTTGCAGAAAGCCTTTTATGTTGATTTGCATGTTGGGTTTCTTTAAAAACTGATTAAGAGGGATCAGGAAAGCTCCTGTGAAAGATAAGGGAGATTACTTTTTTTCCTTGGAAAGAACTGCACATGGTACATGAAGGCTCCCAAAAACCTTGAGGTGTAGCTGGCAGAAGTTAAATCAGAGCAGCAGACTCTGCAGCTCAGGGGCTGTGAGTTCATATTGACTTGGGCTCCTGGCACAGGACAGGAAACAGGTGAGATTCTCTCTCACTCTAATGTCACCAGTCTGGGACCCATAAACTTGTCTGATTTTTGCTAAAGTGGTTTATTTGATGTTAAAAGAATATCACAATACACACTTTATTAATTATATTTGTTTTACTTTAATGTTTATATAAAATAATATATAAGAAAATGACAAAGCTATAAACAGTATAAACCTGAATGCTTTTTTCTTACAGATATTATATAAATTATGCTGGAAAGATCCATTTTCTGATTCTTGAATTCTTTTTTTTTTGTTTTGTTTAAAACACATATTTAAAATAGTAGCAGTAATTTCTAATTTTGATCTGAAATTCTTTTATTTAAAGCTGAAAACAGTTGTTCTCCAGACCACTTCCAGTGTAAAACAACCAAACACTGTATTTCCAAGCTGTGGGTGTGTGATGAAGACCCAGATTGTGCAGATGGGTCAGATGAAGCAAACTGTGGTGAGTATGCCAGTGGTTCTGCATCTGTCGATGTGGCTTGAAATTGCTTTAGCAAAAGGAAATAATCATCCCACCTTTTATATCCTCTTTCAGTGTTTGGTAACACTTATCTGAAACTTCTCTGGCTGATCCTGTTCTTACTGAATGGCAATCATTGTATGAGTAGTTCATAAAATTCCTATTGTACCACTTTGTTGGCAGGAGCTGCAAATGAGGCTCTCATTTGGCATTTAGAGTCATAGAAGTGGCACAGAATATAGTGGCTGTCACAGGATAAAGTGATATTCTTTATTTTTCTCACAGTTTTATCCAGTTTCTATCAGTTCAGTCTGCACTTTGCTTCTGTAGTTCATAAATAGTGAAAATACAATAATTTGCAAATCCTGGTAGTTATGATTGATGGTATAGAAAGGTTCAGAGCAGTTTCTAACTTGAGATGGCTCTGTGAGCTCCAGGGAGTTACAAGTCAGCTCTTATTGTTGTAATTAGAGGAAATAATAAATATAAATATTCTGCCTGGGAAATGGATTACAGACAATCAGAGGCAGAATAAGTGGATCAGTACTGCTGGAAAATCCCTGAAGATGGGTGCCAGTGCCAGACACACACTAACCACGTGCAGAAACACTTGTGAAACTTCCAAGGCTGGTCTATAAAAGAAAATACAGAAAAATGGTCTGAGGTGGAGGAGAACAAGACAAATATGGAACATTTAAAGCTCTCCCCATTATTCATCCACGCATCAGTGAATGGTTTGATGAAACACCTGTGTCTGGACAGGTTGATCTCTGGGACAACAGAGTAACAAAACTACAGGCTACAGTCAAGGACAAAGCACTGAGCTGCTTTTCCATGGAGGTGTTTCAAATAATTGACACATGAGCATATATAAAAAATGCTGAAGGTGGCAAATATGCCTGGGAAAATGAACTTTCTCAACACTGAAAATCCAAGACCATCGTTTGAATTGCCAGGATGGGGAAAATAATTACTCCTGTCAACTAGTGAGAAGTTTACAGTGCAAGGAATCATTTGTCTTGAAGGAACAGTGAATGCAAAGGAGATGAAGCTTCACCTCCATTTCTGGGCTGTTACTGGAAGAGTCCTGCACTGCTCACTTTCTGATCTATGTCACAGCTACTTTCTCCTCCACTATTCCACATCACCCGGATCTCCAGCATGCTGTGGCTTTCCAATTGGGACAGCATTCCAAGCTTCCAAACTGTGGATTCACATTTTGGCCAACCTTTGCACTCCCAACTGATGTGGCACAAGTGGTCATAAAATATTTCATCTAGTAATATCCTCAAGTCACCATTATTTTTTTTAAGAGAAAAAGAAATCATTTCGACAGCAAATAGGAAAAAAAATGTGTTTAGAATTAAGTCCTTCATTCTCAGCCATCATTTTACAATAGATAGAATAAAAATTACTCACATGACTAAAAAGTATAGAGAAGAAATTTGGGACTGTGTGCAGTCCCAAGCTCAAAAGGTTCTTTAAATCGTGGAGGTGGAGGGTTTGGTTCATATCTGAGACTCACCTTGACTTTTGTCCTGTCTCTGGCAGGAATATGTGAACAAAGCAGGCCCATACTGAAACATCCCTGGAATACCCTTCCATCCTCTAACAACTGGAGAATCAGAGCTATTGCCAGTCAAATATGTCTCTGTTTACAAGAATTCATCATAGATTTCACTTTTTTTGCCTTTTTAAAGTTTTCACAACATGCTGCAGTGAGGTGTGCCCCAGCTTAACCACACATTCCCCTGAAAAAACACCCACATCTTTATTTTTAATCTCCTGGCTGCATACACTGCTCTTGTTTTTTGTGTTGGAGGAGACAAAAATTTATCCATAGTCACAATTTCTGTGCCAAACACAGTTGAGTGCACATGGAACAGCTAAACCTTGACAAGAACAGGGTGTGTTTAATCACATTTTGAAGTTTTCCATATTTTTTTAGCATTTGAAATATGGTTAAATGACCTTACAATGGCAGTAGTTTCAACACAATTTGGTCTTCTGCATTTTATTTTTCAAGTTAAAGATTGTTATTTTTATGTACAAAGTTTGATAGAATTAAATTCTATGATGTATATGAATGAATATAAAAAGGATCTACATATGTTGATGTAACACTAATTTGTTATTTGGAGTTCATTTCTGAAATGTCTGTAATGCAAAACTTGTGTACAAGAATCCCTTTTTGCTTGGGTGCTGCCTGGCCATATGTATTTTGCTTAGTCAACTTCTGCTGCTGTGTGTTATTGGAGATATTACACTGAGCACATTTCTAGAAGCAGTAGAAATGTATTTAGTCTGCTGTGGTTGCTTTCCAACTCAGACAGTTCAGGCAGAATCAGGAAATTTGGGTTTCTTTAGGTGTGCCTGGTGTTTCTCAGAGAACAAGAGGTGAAGTTCATTGGTGCTAACAGTCCAGGCAATTAAAGAAAACCATTAGATTGTGCTGGTCCTTGCTCACAACTTTGATACTTTACATCAAAATGGACCAGTTTGAGTTAGAATCCGAAGAAAGCTGCATGTGGCCTTGAAAAGTGATTTTATAACAGTCTTTAAAGGCTATGTGTGTTTCAGGTCTTTATTTTCCTGATGTGTCAACATTGGTATGTCTGCTTTCTTCCTTCTCACTTTTTAAAATATCGATTTTTATTTTTTAGCTGTGAAAGTAAAAAGTAGGCTTTTTTTCCTGATGATAAAGAATATTTTCTCTGAGGCACTGGAAGGATGTTCATTATATAATCTTAAACTTCCTTCAATAGGCTTCTAACTTCCTGCCTCCAGCGTGGGTGACAGCCTGCCAAGCTCTAGGACAGCCAGCTGATCCTGGATCAAAAGCAAATTCCTTTTAGTTTTGGATTTTATGCCACTCAGAAACACAAATGCACACATGTGAAAATATATGGATTTAAAATCCCCAAAGAAGAGCAATCTTTACAATTAGTGGTTTCATTAACAGGGATTGATATTTGAATCAAAATGTGTTTAGGGTGCAGATGGGCTTTTTTGCCTTGTTTTTTTTTTTTTTTTCCCCATTTAAGCCTTCATCCTGTTTTCCTCATGTTCATTTAGAAGCATTTCTAAAATAAAATCCTAGTTCAATATGCTCAAAAAAGTGAAGCCCACCCAGCAGCAGCTCCCTGAGATCACACAAATGTCTAAGGAAAGGCTGTGCCTGTTACAGCAGGTCAGTGAATCTCTTAATAACAATTTGAAGATGGAAATATGAAAATGGAGTTATCAGCGCTTGCTCCTTTGCCTTTGCACCATTTCTAGCTGAACTTGGACACTTTAAGGGGGTCTCATTTTAAGAAAAATGAGAAAGCAATTTAGTGTTGAAGGCAGAGATGACAAAATGTGTGTGGGCCCCCGTGTGCTTTTCATGGTTCCACAGTTCCCAATAAAGAAGGTCTTGCACTGTTTCCTTTGAGGTGAATGAATCCATCATTCTCAAAGATCAGATAATGTTACACAACTTTCCCAAATTTTCCTCTTTGTTATATCCTATCTCTGGTATCCCAGTGTTTCCCTCAGCTCTCAATAAAGTGAAGAAAGAAATACAAGACAAGCAAATCTGGTTTGGTAAGACATTGTCAGCAGTCAGAGATCATTCAACACAGAGGAAAAATAAAGTTTTCAGATTTGTGAAGAAAGGAAATCCTTACAAACATGCAAAATATTTTGTATTTAAAAAAATTATATTCCTTTATGTTTGGTAGGAGTAAAGTATGAAGAGAAAGATTAACATTCAAGTAGAAATAGGATGTTAAGGTTGGATAAATTAAAAACTTAGATTTTCTTCACATGTATAGGAAAGAAAATGCTACAAAGTGGATTTAGCATGCTTGAGAAAGAAAAAATTCTTTATGAAGTGTAAGAAAAGATATATTTCATATTCAGGTTACTGAAATGAATGGGTGTCTTCTCTGGCTTCTGTGTGTTACTGATTAGATCTTGGTATTTCTACTGAATTGGAAAGGATAAATAGAATATTTATAGGTTACTATATATATTTTTAAGTGATGTTATCTGTCATTAGTGCTACAACTCATTTTGTGGGCAAATACTCTAGTGGGAGCTCGCAGACTTTACTGGAAGTATTTTAATAAATATAGGATGGATTTCAGGTTTGAAACTTTATCCTTTGCAGAGCTACAGAATGAAAATATGAGTGTCATAAATTTGGGAGGAATATTTTTGTGTTCTGTAATGGTAAATATTTTTAATTGTTTGTCAGTGCAAGTATTTGAAATATCATGATCAAAGTACCATAGATTTGTAATATTGAAAAATATAATGGAAAAAAAAAACATACTTTGGGAAAAAACTCATTGCAATTGTGACACGGGCAAAGAGCAAGGAACAAACCCAAAAAGCAGAGTTTCATTTACCAGATTTTTGAGTGCACACAACTGAGCTGCAACACCAGTCTTGGTACTCAAAGGTGGTTTTATGGTGGTTTTATCAGTCTGGTTCCAGAGCCACACCTAAAACAGCAGAGAAAATGCAACATTTGGCCGCTAGCATCAAATTAGCAGCTCTGATTTGTGGTTCAGCAGCAGAGGAATCAGGTGACTGGAGCTGCTGCTTGTCAGCCATTAGCAGCCCTGGGCTTGCCCTGAGAGCAGAGTGAAGCTGCTCTGACATGTTTTGACTTTGCCTAACAAAAATTTGAACATTTTCTAGTGCAATATCACAGTGACATGTAATTTTAAATATGTCATAGAGGCTTTTACAAAGCAAACTTTTTTTTTTCCCTCCCCCAATGAAAAAGTCACTGATAACTTTTTAATTTACTTCATTTCAACTCAGTCCTTAGAATCTGAGCAAATTATTGAAGAGTTGCTCACAGAAGACACAGAGGCAGCTCCTTCCTGCTGGAGGAGTTCAGTGTATTCATGTATCTCTAAGAGGCTTCCAATGCTCCTCTGTAAATAGAAAAGCTCATTGAAAATATAGAACCTGAAGGAAATTTCCCTCAGTTCAGCACTATAGGCTTTGTATTGTTTTACCTCGTATGAGTAACATCCAGTCCAATCCATCAATAGGTAAAAATTGAAATCAAAGTGCAAAATTTTCCGTTATAAATTATTATATGCAAAAATAGCTTTTGAGAAATACATAGTTTGTACATTTTTCAAATCAATATTCTAGGGGTTTACTGTGATCTGATCTTTTTGAGGGCAATCTTACAGATAAATTCAAGGAAAAATGAATTCAGTCCTTGAGATTCAGTGTACTAATATTCTTTTGTGACCCCTTCTGAATTTCATATTTTTTTAACTTTACATATGACTGTTTATACACTGCATATTTTAATTTAATCAAACTTAAGATTAAGGTGTGAATGTATAAATAGAAGTTTAAAGACTGTTATGAGAAATACATTATTCCTGAAAGTAAAACTTCAAGTATTGAAGGTTGCTCGTCCTTATACCCAGTAACTTTTGACTCATTTTGACTCTTTGTTTGCAATGCTGTAAATATTATTCACCCTAATTACAGATAAAAAAACTTGTGGACCTCATGAGTTCCAGTGCAAAAACAACAACTGCATTCCAGATCACTGGAGATGTGACAGCCAGAATGATTGTGGAGATAATTCTGATGAAGAAAACTGTAGTAAGTAACTTTTACCTTGGTCCATGTTAGAACAGTCAGGTTGGCAACGTGCAAGAGAAAACTTTTGAATGTTTATAAAATACATGTGTATTTTCATTCAACACCCTCTGATCTGCTGAAAAGCAGCTGACCACAATTGAAAATGCCCGTTTGCTGTAATTCTTCAATTCTGTTCACTCTTATAAGGAGCTGTATCAGCTATGAAAAGATGCCTGACCTCCAACTGCTTAATAATCTGGTGAACTGAAAATAAATATTACAATTAGTTTACTTTTATCAGTCATTTATGTGTCAAATTTCTTATCTTTAAAGAAGAATCATAAACACCATTCAGAAGTGAAGTGATAAGCATTTTTTAACAAGGAATTTTGATCAAATGCTACCTGCTTGTTATATTCACTGCATTCTTGAGATGGTTTGCCTTGTTTCATATTGAGAAGTCAATTTCTCTAGTATTTAATTGCATTGAGAAGTAGATGTGGTTATTCAAAGTAGCTCAGTTGCCCAGTTCTCTCCTACCCATGAGGAACCTGAAGGCCTAATAAATCTCTGTAACACCACTTTCAGGGAGTTAATTTCTATCTGGGTCTCAGGAAGAAATGAAAAAATTGTAATAATATCTAATTTAAGTATTTATCTAATACTTATTGTCTTTATAAAATATTTCAAGAGCAACATTCCCTAAATAGTTCTGAAGTGCCTTCTCTTGACAATTGCTGTGGGGTTTTTTTCCATTTTACTCAGAAATGCAGGAATTTAATTAATTTTTTTTGCACATAATGTTGAATACACATTCCTGATTGTATACCATGAGTGTATATTTAGTATCTTCAAGGTGATGAACTAGAAAGATTAATAAATTAGACATTCTAATGCTGAGTGGATGCTGCTGCCCCTTTCTCCAGTCCAAGATGTGGTCTCCAATTGGTACAGAGTGTCTCATTCAGCTTGGGAGGTTAAAGTGGATTTGTCTGCCTGGTAATTACTCCCTGCACTTGGAAATGTTGTGAGTTTTATTACTGCAAGCAGCAGTGCTGTGGTACATAAGAAAGGGAAAATGTGTGTGGCTCAGTAATCACTCAGAACCTTTTGTTGTTGTACCCCAGGGGGGTTGGCACACAAAAGCTTTCTTAGCTTTGTGGGAGATTTTACATAGGAATTGATTACTAGTGTCAGTTTTCTGTACTACAAGTAGCAAGAAATTATTTTATGTTTTTATTCTCATGTAGAAATCAAATAGAGAGTGGTATTTTTGCTGTGGTGGTGTTAATCTACAGGACTGGGCAGTCTGTTGAAAATTTCGAAAAAAAAAACCAAAACAACAAAACAAAACAGAAACGTCCACAAAATGTTATTCTTGTTTGCAAAATAAATGTTGAGTATCATATTTGAAATTAGCCATGCCTATGATCCAGCAGTAATAATTCTCTTCCTTAAAGATCAGATCATCATACTAGAAAGTGATATTAAAAAGTTCAAATAATGACAGAGAAGTAATCTGAACTTTTTAAGAAAAAAAAAATAAGTTAACCATCTTTGTGTCCATATTGATAGCTAAGTTATAGATTCAGTTCTTGGTTGTTTTCTAGACTTGAAGATAAAGAAATTTGTAATTAATTGTAATGGATGGAACTATAGAGTTGAGAGTACCCAGATATAGAAGGTGAATTAAACTAAAGGATGTTAGGGTTTTTTAAATTTGTTTTTTCTTGTCAAATGCATACTTAAATTTTAGCTATAGATTCTCCTGTTTAATTTAAACACTGTAGGCTGGCACAGTTTTAAAATCCAAAATCTTGGAAGCACTGGGACAGCACTTTATACTATTCAGCTGTTTGAAATAGTTGTATAAAATTTTTATAGACCATCAAGCCACTTACAGAATAAAGTGTAATGAAACAAATATAGATGAAATTAGAACTTCAAAAGCATTTGACAAAATAAGTTACATTGCACAGTGAGATAAATTGTTCATGGCATCCATGAATATAATATACAAAGGGCTGTCAGGGAAATACATCAGAAAATGAGTTGTTTCTCAAGAATGAGGAATGAATTCACTGAATTATGGAAATTCAGCTCAAGCATTTACACTTTTCCCTATAGTTTCTTCACATGCAAGAAATTCACTCTTCTGGTCGTATCATAACAAAGTCTTAATGGGCACAATGGTACAGCACTAATAATTTTTCACACCCATTCAGGTTTTATTTTTTTTAAGATGCAATGAGCAGGTGGTGTTTGACCCAAATTCCTTGTTAATAAATGCTTGTCTGAACAGTGTTTACCATTCTTTTTTCAGAAGTAAGAAATCTGATACATAATGATAAAGGTAAACTAATTGTTTACCTGGTGTTTTTAATTCACCAGATTATTGAGCAGTTGGAGGTCAGGCATTTTTTCATAGCTGATACAGCTCCTTATAAGAGCTTTTGTCATCATTTGTCTTAGAGTCTCTTGTTTTTTAACTATATTTGGACACTGTGAAATAAGAGTTTTTAGCTTGGATATTGGTACATCATGGGTCCACAATAAGAAATGTGGGATACGTTGCTAAGTCTTCTGAGATAATATCTGTCTGAAGGGAGAATTTGCTTTCAGAGTTTATTTGGATTTTTAAAAGCAAATTACTGCAAAAATAGAACTTCCTCTTTCAGGAAACTCCAAAAAAGGGAAATTCCATGGGAATTAATCTTATTCTATCTATCTAACCTAAAAAGAAGGCACCAGGGTTTTTTTTTTAATTTAATGTGATTAAAGAAAATGTAAGGTACTGTAACTATTGAAGCAAAGCAAACATAATAATGTTGTAGCAAGACATGAGTTCAATCAGTGTAAAAATATTTGTGCTGCTACAAGTTCTTCCTAATGCTCTTTTGTTGCTTCCACAAGTTGCCAAGAAAACAAATTAGTTAATTTCGTCCTGGGAGAAGTTTATATCCAAGTGCTTTTCCTGGGAAGGAGTTTCAGTGTTTTGGTAAAGCAGAAGCTAAAGAGTGCTGTCCTTCATGGGTTGTACAGAAGTCCATTAATGCTTGTTCCTTTAATATTGTTTTGTATTAATAATTATTTCTTTCTAACAATCTAAGCACTGATGGAAAAGTACTTTTCATATGTGTTCATATGTAAATCACAGAGCTGGATCCCAGCAGCAGAAGACATATTTCTTGCAAACAGAGAATTGGGTTACTTAGCTCTTTGTGTACATTTTCTTTCCAGTATCAAATCTCTGCTTATAAATAATTTATTAGCAGTATAGCAAAAGTATTTGGTTGTATTTTTCCAATCAATATAGAAACATGATAATGGTTTTTGTTTTTTTTTTTGCTTGTGAATTACTTTTCCCACAAAGTATTTCCTTTTATATATTTTATCATATCATGGAATTCTCCTTCTTGGCTTGTTGAAAACAAAAAGAATCAAATGTCAGGGATTTGCTACAGCTTACACTTTGAAAAAAAATTTGAGGTAGTGTGCATATAATCTGAGTCCACAGAAATGCCAACCTTTGATTTGCTGAAATATAACACTTTTTGAGAACTGATTCAATTGCTGTAGATGTGCTTTTAAAATTACTTTCCTACAACTTCAAAATTAAAATTTGTTCCTACCCGAAAAATGAAATTTCTCTTAAAAAATTTCAAGCAGAGTCATTTTGAGTCTCTTTTATGAAGTAAGGAGTGGAAAAAAGGCAGTGGAAAAGTTGACTAAAGCTATTCCTTTCCTGGAACAGTTTTTGATTTTTATAAATCCTGGGAAAGCCAACCAACCAATCAAACAAAAAACCCAAAATACATGAAGTCGTTTGTTCCATCCATGTAACTTGTGTGTGCTGTATTCTCATGCTGGTATTTACCAAATTTTTATCAGTTTGAGTCCTACTTTTATGTTTGCTTTTCTTTATCACTGTGGCACATTTTACAAAAGCATTCATGCTTGCACCTTCCATAGCTCACTAAAGGACCCTTCAGCATTTCTCAAATTATTGCTGTCCATTCCTGCTGCCCATTGTTGCTGTCTGCTCTGTCTCGTCTCTTTTTTTTTTCCCCCCTTTCTTCCTTTGGTTCAATCACTGTAATTTGTTGTTCCCCATCTGTCTGCTGAAAAAGTTTTACTAATTAATGCTTATTCTTGATTTTACATCATTTACATAATGCATTGTTTCCTGTGGTGGAAATAATCCTTGTTTGCCTTTTAAGTCCTTTTTTTTCCCCAAGGCCTCTGACTGGCACATCTAAATTACATATAGAGATTTGTTTAACTTCTCTTAAATCCCCAATACCTCTCTACCTTTTTTTATTCTTATACTCCAGCATCCAAAAATGTCTTTTGGAGTGGTCCTCATTCTCAGGAGGGAAGCACATGATGTTCTCCTGTGGGGCTCTTCCCCAGAGGTCCCCCTTGCCAATGTTTCTGTCTCAGCAGTAGTGAAAAATTTTATTTTATTAGAAACACCAAATTTTGTCTTCTCTTTGCCATTCCCCTGAGTGCTGAGCACAGGGGAAGCTGACTCCTGACACACACACTCTAAAAGGTAGGTGACAAATGATGTGCTACCGTGTGATGGAAAGTCAGAAATCTGCTTAGTTGTAATTACATTGGATATTGACATGCAAAATGTATTTCTGGCCTCTGGTGCATATCTCACAAGCCTTGTAATGACATACATGTGTTGAAATTCATAAAATATATATACTCAACATCATGTTGCTTTCCAAAGAAATTTGGTAGAACCCAAATGTATGAAAGTAATGAAAGTATTTCCATTGCTGTCTTACTATATGTAAATGAAATTTAGTTAAAATATGTTGTGGAATGAAATCCCACAGAAAACCACTCCTTATCATTTACAAGCTAATTATTCTGAGTTTTTAATATTTATTCATTGATAATTGGGGGGTGGTTATGTGCAAAATATTTAAAGGAAATGATAATAAACCTAGGGTTGTTTCTTTTCTTTCTTCAGAGCCTCAAACATGCACTTTGAAAGATCTTCCTTGTGCAAATGGAGACTGTGTTTCAGCAAGATTCTGGTGTGATGGAGACTACGACTGTGCAGATGGCTCAGATGAGGTAGGCATCTTCCAGAAAAAGTATTTCTTTAGAGAATTAGGAGTTTTAAATTGTTGGAGAATGGATTCCTGCATAGAAATTTTCTAAAAGGCAGCAGTGGGAACGCTACACATGAATCCCTGTACGCAAATATCATTACTAAATTAAAACCAAACCTCTTGATGTAATTATTCTAAAAAGAGAACGTACAAATAAATCAAGTAAAGTTTAAGAGTATTCCACATTTTCTTATCCATGCAGGGATCTGAACCTCTTCCCATCACATGGTTTCCCAATCAGGACTTTATGTCCTGATTGGGAAACCATTCTTTTTACACAGAGCACTGGTTTGGTTTGAGGGATTTTTTTTGAGAGAACAATGAAGACTGTTTGTTGTGTATCAGAAGCTCACTGGAAAATGCTTCACTTGTTTTCTGTTCTCTTTTTTTTTTCTCTTTTCCCCTTCTTTTTTCCTGTCAATTCTGAACCTCGGGTGTTTCCAGCCATTTAGAGCATGTGAGCCACCATATTGAATCTTATCCACAAATATATTTCATTTCACAAGACTTTAATTACTACATGTTTCATAACATGGAGGATTATAGGCTGTAACTTCTGTCACCAGCTGCATATTTACCAGTGTTTAATATAAACTCTTGATCTTGTTTATTGGTTGTTTCTTTGGTACCAGAGGTATTGTGAAACAGGCTGTTCTAGGGATCAGTTCCAGTGCTCCAATGGCCAGTGCATCTCAGCAAAATGGAAATGTGATGGTCACGAGGACTGCAAACTTGGGGATGATGAGAAAAATTGTGAACCAGGTATTGTTTTAAATAATTCTGAATTATAAAATGAAGCCAGGAATGAATCAGAGTGAAGGAAGAATATAAATCATCAAGTCATGATTTCTTGGGCACTAGATGCATCAAGAAAGTGAAAAAAAACCCCTGAAATACTTCACCTTTTGAGTTTGCATCATTGTGTCTTCCTACTGGTGTTTTGAAAACCCTACTTATGAACAGCTCTGCAGGGTGAAGTTTGTTGGGGCATAGGTATTTAATTATTTTGAATTGTAATTTGATAATAAATACTCAACATATAAAATTCTGCTCTGAAAACATCAGGAAATCTTGGCGTGTCCTGAAATGTTTTGCTTTGTGGTTTTCATTCAAAGTTGAATAGTCCTTATGCAAAGATTTTTGTCTACTAAATTATTGTTTTTATTTTATTTTATTTTTGCTTTCTTGGAAAATACAGTTGGTTTTTTTTGCAGGAACTTGCCTAAATTTTTTTGTAAGCTAGATGTAACTGATAAAAATCTGTGACAAAACTCTCCTGATTTACAGTGCAACAAAAAATATCAACCTTTATATTAAAATATCCTGCTTAATATTTATGTGTTTTGATTCTAATAATGTGTACTTTCCAATGAGATGGTTTCCTAAAAAATTTAGCTTATTCAATTCTAAATTAGCTACATTTAGCTAAACTCTAAGCCCATTTTAAGGAATGCAATTTTTAAAATATACTCATTCTATGAATGCATGCATTTGTGTAGTTGCCTTTGTTACCAAGCATAAGGAGAAAATAAAATTAAATTTCTAAGTGAAAAAACACAACTACCTTTTCACTATCATTATGCACTTTATTTAGGATGCCGCAATTCAGATTTGTCAAATATTTTATTGTAGTTTACGAAAGTGCTTAGACACAAGTTGGCTCACTATTAACCAGAAGGAAACTTTAAATTAAAAATCAATTAATTCATAAATTGTCTTTTTCTTAATGCTGAAATATGTGTTTGTAACCAGCATCTCCAACCTGCTCTTCAAGTGAGTACGTGTGTGCAAGTGGAGGCTGCATTTCAGCTTCCCTGAAATGCAACGGGGAGTTGGACTGTGCTGATGGATCTGATGAGGTACCTGACACATTTCTGGTGATTTGTTTCTTTTTCCTGATTTTTTTTTTTTTTGGTAAATTTTTTAGGTCTCAAAATAATCGAAAAGGCAGATAGGGTTTTCTTGCATCCTTTGAGTGCTGTCAGATAGCTTAGCCCCATGGTTGAATGTTTCTGTGCTCTGTGGGCAGGTTTTGGAGTGCAGAAATTTTGTTTTCTCAAAGCCAACCCCCAAGCGTGGGTTCCATCAGGGCCTGCTCCCTCCTGGCAGCATGGACAAGTTGTTGTTGCTGCCATTCATTAACCCAGAGCTGCTGTCTGTGCTCCCACAGATGGATTGTGTGACAGAATGTAAGGAAGATCAGTTCCGGTGCAGGAACAAGGCCTACTGCATCCCTGTGCGATGGCTTTGCGATGGGATCCATGACTGTGTGGATGGCAGCGATGAGGAAAACTGTGACCAAGGCAAGAGACACTTCTCTAAAAAAGTTTATTTGGCTTCTCATGATCACACACATTGCAAGTTAGTGCTACCCTGGCCATTATGAGTGGAGAAAGGAAAGTTCTGTGACCTCTCCTGACAAAGGCAGTACAGCAGCTTGATCTGCAGGAATAAGCAAAACTTAGGTTGTTTATGACTTGTTCTTCCTTTCTGTTTCCCTCCCCAGTGATGAAAAGGTCATGTTGTTACTGGAAGCATATCCTTTTTCATCAAGGAAATCAGCAGTAAATCTGGTTAATTCAAGCTTTTATAGGGCCCAATAAACTACAAAGCCATGCACAATAAATCACACAGCTGTGCAATATAATGAACATTTGCTAAATAACATCTTAAGAGCCCAGGTTTCTGTTTATTTCAGAGAATCACAGAACACTTTGGATTGGAAGAGACCTTAAAATTCATCCAGTTCCAGCCCTCTGCCATGGGCAGGGATACATTCCATTGTCCCAGGTTGCTCCAAGCCCCATCCAACCTGGCCTTGGACACTTCCAGGGATGGGCATCTGTGGTCAAGCTGTGCCAGTGCTTCACCTTCATTTTGTGTTTGTCCAGGAGCAACTTGTTCATCCACAGAGTCCTTCTGGCACATTTTGACTTCCCTTTTGCTGGGACACATCACTCCTGGGCTTGGATGAGGGGATGCTTGGATACCAACCAGGCTCTCCTGGGCCCCTCTTCTCTCCAGGGCTTTCCCAAGCACATCCTGGAGAAGCCCAAGTGTACTGTCCTGGAACGCAGTGCAGGGAGCTTGCTCTGCACCCTCCTTGCAGCCCTAAGGGATTTGAACTCCACCATTCCATGGTCACTGCAGCTCAGGCTGCCCTTGAGCTCCACATTCCTCATCAGACCCTCCTCTAAGTCAAATTAAAGGATTTTTTTTTCTAAAGAACAGGTTTAGTTGGTGTTTTGTCATCTTCTTGTGTTTTTCTCCTGGATTTTTCTTCTTTCTTTTTCTTTAAAGTGGGTAGTTCTGTGGCTTAGCCTTCTACAGACACAGGTTCTGTGCATAAATTCAAACCATAATGGAGTACAGTATATGGGATAATAATCAGATACAAAGCAATCATAGTAAATTATCCTTTCCTTGTTTTAAGTCTGTTACACAATACTTAAGACTAAAGGGAAAGTAAAAAGACATAATGTGGGGGTGATTAAGTTTGAAAGAAAGACCAGAAAATTCAGAGAATGTGAAGAATATTCCAGAGATGTTTAGGTGCAAGAAGACAGATAACATAGTCAAATAAATAAATAACAACCATCTAGTCCATTTTAAAACTGCTTTTAAAATATCTGGACTGTATCTCTTTAAAACCCAATGAAGTATAAGTTAAGAGTAACACACTTATTTTATCTGATGCCCACATTATTCTTTGGGTAGCATAATGGAGCTTCTGTGAACTGCAAATTGCTTACAATACAATAAGAAGCCTATTCCTAGTTGGTTATTGCTATCATACTTTGTATTTATGTCACAATTATGATTCTGTTGCAGAAATCTATTTTATAAAGGAATCATGACAGGCAGAGCAATCGCATGAAAGAGATGCCAGTTTATCTCACTGATAACTAATTTTTTTTCATCTTTGGAAATACAGCAAACACAAATGGAGTTTTATTCTACAGCATTCTAAAATAATATCCATAATATTTATCTCTGGCCCACTGTGCATGTTTACAAAAATAACTCTCTTCAATCTTATTAAACAACTAGAATGATGGTTATCTTGTGATTGCACACACTATTATTTGGATCTTTCATCATGAAGAGTACTTGAATTTTATGTATTTTCCTTGGATAATTATACAGGATATTTCTGTTAATGTTGATAAGTTATATTTGCCGTGGGAGTGAATTATACCTGGTAGCAAAGTGTGAGAGTTTGAACATCCTTTTTATGCAATGGGCATTTCATGGAAATTAGCTTTTGGGGGGAAAAAAGTTCAGCCATTCTGAACCTTTACAGCAAAAGAAAGCCTTCTGTTGATTTTAATGAGGTGTGAACAGGGCAGTGAATGAATGAGTAAAAAGCCACTGAAGCCTGATCTAGCTCTTAGAGTGGGTGTAATGCATTGAGGTAAGCCACAGTGAGAGTTTTGGCATTATCATATAAAATTTCATTGTTTCCTTCTCTGCAGGTACACAGCTTTATTTATTTTATACTCCACTCCTCTCAGGAAACTGAAAATCCAGTTACCAAAAAAAATGTTTTATAGGAAATTAATTGCAAGAACTTTCCATAACTTTGTTGATTGGTAGTGATAAAATTTAGTCATAATTGAGAAACAAATTCTCTCTTAGCACGACATACATTAAAACTGAATCCACCTTGAAATAATTTTAAAAGCCTGAGAGCACTCTGCCCTAAACCATTTTCCCTTACCCTATGTTCCCTTTTGTTAGATGATTCAGAACACATGGAAGATTTTATTCTTGCTGCTTTCTGTGTTCAATAAATATCCTGATGAGTCATTTCAGAAGTTACAGAAAGGAAGATCCTGTCAGAGGTCACTTTATTTTATCTGTTCTGTGCCCACATGGCTGGACCTTTCCTAGATACAGCATTTAGAGGTGGTGGGGATTTTAAAAACCTGACCAAGCCTCTTGCTCCTCAGGAGAAGAAGAAGATGCTGCCTCATGGCAGAAGGGCTGCAATCACTTTGTCTCTGACGTGTGACTCAGAGAGTGGAGCAGGAATAGGTGGAGGATCAGACATTGGTGTGAAACAAACCTGGGCTGAAGTGGCTTTTCATATATTTGGCCCTATTTCTGTTTATCTCATTCCCTGATGGCCCAGGTTCCTGATGTACCAGCCAGGCCTTTGCTGAGAGGCTGCATCACCAAGGAGAGTGGCAGACAGGGAGTTTAAACATCTCCTGGCTAAACGCAAGTGGAACATGCCCAGCTGGTCACTGGTTTGGTAATTCCCAGCCAGCAGCCGGGAACCAGAACTGTTTGGTCAAGGAAGAGTTTTTGAATGAGTATTCCTCTGCCTCTCCAGCCTGTTCCTTTGGGATCTGTAAATTTAGTTATGCTGCCTGTGCTACTCTCTGCAAATAGTATGTGATAAGTGGTTGTAGTGGTTTATTCAAACACTGACTTTCTTTCGTCTTTTTGTTTTCCTGCCTTTTTTTTTTTTGTTTTTTCTGTCGTCTTTTCATCTTCCCAGGGGGAAATATATGTAGAGCTGATGAATTTTTGTGCAACAATTCCCTCTGCAAACTACATTTTTGGGTTTGTGATGGTGAGGATGACTGTGGAGATAACTCTGATGAAGTTGCTGAAATGTGTGGTATGTGATATTTTTCAGAGTTTTTTGTATAATAAAGCAGGAGTGACATCTAAGACACAGAAATATATAAAGGCACATATGTCTTAAATTTTGTTTTGCTTTTAGAAGATAAGCTTGAAATGTGGGGATGTAGTTTTCTTCTGTTATTGTTTTTCATGTAATTTCAGATATTTGATATTTGCTATTTTTGAGAAATGAACCTTTTCTGTAGGAAACCCACAGAGGGAGGAAAAAGTTACTTGTATGATGTAATATTGAGCATCATTACACTTCATCCTTCTTTTGCTATTTTTCTGCCATATTTACTAGTTCTCAGAAAAAGCTATAAATCACCCGTATGACACAAAATCTCTAAACGAAGAACTTAGAGTGCCAACACATATCTGGCTTTGATGTGTCATTAAAAAAGGATTAATAGCTGGGTAACAGCTGCTTCTTTTCTTTGCTGTGCAGTGAAGTTTCCCTGCCCTCCAACGAGGCCCTACAGATGTAGGAACAACAGGGTTTGTCTGCGGCCTGAGCAGATTTGCAACGAGGTCGATGACTGTGGAGATAACTCAGATGAAGATCACTGTGGTAGGTGATGGCACCTTTCAAGGCATTCAGATCAGAGAAAACACCTTGTAGGCAAACTTTGTTACACAGATCTGCTTGTGAGAAATGGCTACTCACTTTTCATAGTTTAGGAAGGGTTCTTAAACCTTATCAAAAATACAACAGAAGACTGAATAAAGAAAAAAAGTTACAGCACTGGGAGCAAAAGATTTTCCCCGCCATGTGCTCAGCCCCCTCACAATGGAGGTTTTTCCCTTTTAACCCTTTAACCCCTCCCAAAGTTCTGTCCATCAACCCTTTCTTCACTGTCCAGTGGTAGAGATCTCTTCCTCAAATCCTGATTGGAGGTCAAGTGTCACCATAATGACAAGCCAACCCTCCCAGATGTCCCAACTCCAGCTGTCCCTTGATAACCACGCCAGGGGGTGCAACATAACAATAAATCTATAAACTTTTCTTAACCTGTATACATATTTGTACAATTATTGTGAGAGTCAATCATTGCATTACTCATCTATCACATGCTTGTCCTTCAGTAAGGCTTAACTGCAGGTTAGCAGATCAGAATTTGAAGCCAAAAGAAATTAAGCTTGAAATAAATCCCAGTTGCTTAATGCTTCGAGGTACTTCCCATTTGTATGTGTCTAAAATAACCTGAGAATCCTAAATGCTGATTTTTTTTTCTCTTATTAATCTGTAATTATGTAGATAAAATCACATACAAAGCCAGACCATGTAAAAAAGATGAGTTTGCTTGCAATGACAAGAAGTGCATTCCCATGGAGCTGCAGTGTGACTGGTTTGATGACTGTGGAGATGGCTCAGATGAGCAAGACTGCAAAATAAGTGAGTTGGGCTGGCAAAATCTTTTCTCTTGATTGTAGAGAAAAGAAACAATTAACCAAGACATTAATCTGTGCAAGACCTATTGAACAATTCAGAAGTCAGTTTAACAAGTTCCTTCTCTTAGTTAAAAATAGATGGGAATCTGTACCACAAGAGCAAGGCAAATTTGATAGCAATTCAAGTTGTAGAGGATCTTTGGTGTAGTTACGAGTTCTTTACAAAATTTAAGTACAAGTTGATTGTATTGTTTCATATTTGCAACAAGAAAAATTTTAACATTAAATTCTTGATTGGAAATGTATCTGTTAAATACTGTCATTCCATAAAATATAATACATTAAATTATGCAGATGTAGATAAACAGTGTAATGTCATTTATTTGTTAAAAATTTACCTGATCCTCTTTAAAGACAAAGATGAATTTGTTATTTGTTGTTGTTGTCACTTCAGAATTTTTAACCCTTTAAACAAATCTATCAGGGATTTTTTAGACATTTTGTTTTTGTTTAGGCGTCGCTGAATATACATGTGAGGATAATGTGAATCCTTGTGGAGATGATGCATTCTGTAATCAAACCAAATCAGCCCTTTTGTGTCAGTGTAAACCTGGATTTCAGAGAAACAGGAGGAATAGACAATGTGAAGGTACAGATATTTTCCAACTTTCCTTGATGTGAAGTATTAAAAGTCAATTCTGTAGTCAATTTTCTGTGCTGGAGAAGGAGACACATATCACATCTAAGGGTTTTTTCCACAGAGTAAAACCTGTTTGATAGCTATGGCATTAAGAAATAATAAAAAAACAAAACAAAACAAAACAACCACAAAACGAAACAAAAAAAACCCAAACCAAACCAAAACCAAAAAAATCAACAATAAACATAAACAGCAGAAAATATTTACAGAATATAGATTCATACATTTTACCTGGAGAGTTTATCAAAGATTTAACATTAGTTGTTAAGAACAACTAATTTACATAAATTGTTAGAATGTCAAAAAGTTCAAGTCAGACTATTAAATAATTTGAGGAGTAAATGGAATTTTTAAGGTCTTGTATATTATTTAACATTGGTGTTGAGGTTGGCATATGAAGATATTTTGAGATGCATAAAATAATGAAGATTCATAATATAAAATTGAAATCAAAGTGAACAGATAGAAAGTGAAATTCCTTAGAAAATGAAGTCTTCATATGTATGATGCCACACTGGTCAGCAGGAAAATGTTTATGAGTTCCCTTTGTTCATCTGCTTTGTTCCATGATTGTATGAACATGTTAAATAGTAGTGTATTGCACTACAGGTATATAAATTACAATTTTTTCTTCATAGATGTCAATGAGTGCATGGTATTTGGCACCTGCTCCCAACACTGCCATAATTTGAAGGGCTCTTACAGATGTGAATGTGAGAGAAATTATAAGGAGAGAAACAACAGTTGCATAGCAAAAGGTAAGGCCATAAAAATCAAAATAGGCAGTGCAGTCATTTGTTATATAGATTGTCCATAGTTTTGAAGCAAATTTGCCATGGGAAGATTGTATTAATGAGTCATTAGTACTTCCCACATAACATGGACTCTCTCAGGGTTTGGCATCATTGCCTGTTACTAAAGAAATCAGATTATGACATGGGAACAAATAGGGTTACTAATGGAAGATAATGGTTCGTTATTATAGGAACACAGACATAATTCTAAGAGCTTATAATTTAAAAATCTGGGAATCATTATGCTAAATCTGAATTTTCCACAAGCTTCATTTCCATTGTAATAGAGTTCATGCTTCCTCCTTTCCTCACTGATATTTGTTTTAACCAATCTCCTCTTTGTTCTTGCATTTATCAGGAGGAAGGGAACAAATGATGTTTGATATTTCACTCTCATAAGGAGGAAGTGTGACATTTTAAATTGATTCTCTGTGGATAAATGAGATGTGAATGGAGAAATAAAAATTATCCAAATACATTTTAAATTATCAAGCAGATTTTAACTTTCACAAAACCTAATGCATTGATATTAGAGAACATTTTCTTATGAATGATATCCTTTACAACATCTGGATCAAGATGGTATCTGGCTATCTGAAATGAGGTGTAAGACACAGGTTCTGTTGTAGTCAAAACTTCACAGCCTTCACTAAAGATGAAATCATTCCACTTCTAATTTCCAAGAGAGCAATTTAAAACCATGTTTATTGACAGCTCTGTGTTCCTTTAATATATACATTTAGGACCTTCTAAAGACAGCATGCATAAAAAAATATGGTATTCATATGGACTGAATGCATAATATCCTGTATTTTTGTATACTGCTTAAAAATATTCAAATTCTTTTATTACATATACCTTAAAATATAGTCCTGGGTGTCTCCCTGTATGCTTGGAGTGCCCTGAAGTTGATATGTTGATATCAGAATATCAAGAGTTGCATTTATTGCCCACAGTGTAAGTGTGTCTGCAGTCTTCAACAACCAGAAAATAATTTTAATCTCAGAAATTCTATCAGCTGAACACCAAAAAGCTACTTGAGTTAAACACACTGATTTTTGCATTAGTTGACATTTACCTTATTTTTGTTTCATTACAATAATCCCTAGGCTCTGAAGATCAAGTTCTCTATGTTGCTAATGACACTGACATCCTGGGTTTTGCATATCCATTCAACTACAGTGATGCTCATCAGCAAATATCACATATTGAACACAATTCAAGGATAACTGGAATGGATGCATATTTTCAAGGGGATATGATTGTTTGGAGCACTCAGTTTAATCCAGGAGGGATTTTCTACAGAAAACTTCATGACAGAGAGAGAAGGCAGAGTAACAGTGGCTTGATAGTAAGTGATCAAAATCAAAGATTAAATCACACAAATTTCATTTAATTGATTTTTCTATTCTGACTCTTCTGTAACAGCATGGGCTGATTCAGTAAATTAAAATGTCTATCTGAGAATGATTTTATTTTAGTGATATATATGGCTACTAAAGCTTTTCTGTTCAAAACTCTGACAGATTTGGTAGAGTGTCCAAGAGAATACAATTGTAGGATTTAAAAAACTTTCCTGCAGAGAAGTAAACACTACATTAGAACATTGGGAAGGCTGTATACCATCAAGATTTTTTATTTCACCAGAGAAAAGGGAAGAATATAATATATAGAAGAAGAAAGCCGTGAATTTCAAATCTTTGGAAGACAGAAAATGGAGATTAAACACAAGCTTAATCACTTTCTGCAGTGATCATATAAACAATAATATTGGCAAAGTTATGACATATATTTAAATGTTAGAACAATTGGTATTTATTCCCATTTTTGTTGAACTGCATATTATCTTTTTTTGAATAAGCATAAATGGAGGTTTGGACTTTGCAACAGAAATGTGGATTTTCATAAGCTTGGGTAATTTTAAGTGGTCTTTACTTGAAAATAAGATAACTGCAGGTTGTTACTCATTTTGCCTAAAACATTTCTACAAAATTCTCTAGGAAGTGATATTGCTGACCTGAGAATAGCAATGTGGTCTTTACATTGGTGTTTCTATAATGCTGTAAATTTAGATTTTGGGATTTTTAGTCTTCATTGAATTTGACAGCAGAGTAGAGTTTTTAATTTTTTTCTTGGCCAGTTAGAAAAAACACCCGTCTGGCTGTTTCATGGTTCCTTAAACTTAGGAGAGGTAACAGTGATGACCTCCCATCACACGCCTGCCTTTATGCACCCAGAATAAACAGAAGTAGCAACAGTAGCCCAGTCTTTCATCTATAATTCAAACACTTCTGAAACCACTTCTGAGTACATTCCACCCAAGGATATTTCCTCTCCAAATGAATGACATTCCTGACCTTTGACACCAGCAGGGCAAAAAGCCTCCTGCTGTAGGCACCAATGGACCCTGAAGATACCTGGAATCTGTTGTTGCATCTTTATAAGAGTGGTTTAAAAGCAACACTTCCACCTGCCCAGCAGAAATATCTGGGTTTTGTTCACAGAAAGTGTATGGAAAGTAGATCTGAAGTACAAAATAATGCCTGGGATCTCTAACAGAGAAGCTCTGTTATTTGTGTTTTGCAGAAGGATACCTGTATTGAAGATGTGGAGTAATTCTACTGTGGAGTTTTTCTCATTTAACAATGTGGTGTACATTTCTGTTTAAAGAATCCTGATAAACAGATCTCTGTATTGAGTTATGCATTAGAAAATAATGAAAGTGTAAAACCTTGTGAAGTTAGTGTTGAGAAGGTAGTCGTGGTTTTTGTTGTTTGGGTTTTTTTTTTATATTTGGGGGGTAATTTGCAGGTGCATTTTGCATCAAGAGCAGTTTGCTGAGCTGCAGCCTCTCTGATAAATCTATGGACCTTTCTTAGAGGTCCATAAAATGGAGCATAAGCTTCCTTCAGAAATCTTCATAGTCCAGGGATGGAAATTTTCATAGCTCATTTATCTCTGTCTCCCTGTTTAAACTAATAGAGATAAAATATTCTTGGAATTAGTATTTTCCTAACGTACTGAAATAGTATTCAGTTTTTGTATCCTTTTTCACTGTTATCTCTTAGTCACTCCCTTTTCTATTCAAAGATATTGAAAAAATGATGTTTTTCTTTATACTCCATGTTCCCCTGTCTCTTCAGTGCACGTAGGTCCTCATGACAATGCTTGATCCAAGCTAGACAAAGCTTTTTTACAAATCTGAATGTGGAAAATGCAAATACAGACTGTATTTGAATATATCTTGGACACTTCTCATTTATATTTGTGAAACATTTGCTTCTCAGTGTACTTAATGATTCAGTTATTTTCCCAGCGTTATCTCATTAATATTCAAATATTGTTGCCTTATTTGCAGCTGTTCAATGGGTTAATTGGTTTTATAGTGTTGCTTTAATATTGTCACTGAAATTTGGTTTTAAAAGGCTTGAGAATTCCTTAATTTTAACCCAAGTTTTTTTAAATGGGTAACTTTTCAAAGGTTACATTATAACTTTTATATCTAGACTTTGATATGTAAATCAGGACAGTAAACTTGAACAAAGTCACCTGCATTTTCAGGTAATTACATTAATGCAAAAATCCATCTCAACCGAAATTGCTCCACAGAATTAGCATATCAAGAGCCTTCCTCAGAGAATAGCTTTAAGTAGCTCTCCTGATTTTCTGTGAAAAGGGGCTTAAGACTGGTACAAATTCAAGCATAAAAGGAAATAGTAAATATCAACTCTTCAGACTTTATTGACAGATGCAGAAGAGGATTTCATCCCAACTGAGTTCAGGCAGTCAGAGTGAATTGGTGATAACTGGAGCAGCTGCTTGCTGCCTAATGCTTGGAGAGGGCTGCAGAAGTTATCTGAGGTGAACAATGAACACGGAGCCACCCCACACTTCAGCTCAAGTGCTTTATTGTATGGAAGAGGACAAAAAGATGAACATTAAAATGATGATACCATCTAACAGGAATAAAAGCACAGGTTTTGTGGTGTATCCTGTCAGTTTATTGGCAGCCTGCTCCAGCCCCACAGTTCTGAGAGCTTCACAAGAGCCCTTAACCACCCTTGTGATGAGTTTCCCAACACTTGCCCCAGGGCCCAGTGCACCCCTGTGAATGCAAACTGTTTCCAGCCTCTTTTCTCTAAAAAACCAGAAATTTATTGTTCTATCTTAGAGCTACAGCTCTGTCTGGATGAAGTTTATATACTTCGAAGACTCTTTCTAGAATCAACTGGTTGGGGTTTATAAATATATACTTTATTATACTTTATGTAATACCAGTGGTGGATTGGTGAATTACTGGACCCACTGGGATGCTCATTTATGAACAAAAATGTTGTGTTTCAGTGGGCAAAATTCTAAACATTTTGCTGTCTTTATTTTCTTTTTACTGTTCTAGTAATATAACATTAGATAATGTATTCTTTTTTAATGAAGAAAATTTAGGCAAAATAAAGCATTCCTTTACTTTGTTCCACAGCAATTCCATACCCAAGATATCTGCAAAATAAATGAGATAAAATACTGCTTCAGATGTGCTTATGATACAAATTAGATTTGTCATTTATTCTTCCTGTTAAACATTGCAAAAAAGATGTGCTCCTACTGCATTGTGCAATGTATTTTCTTCAGTCAAACTCAACTTTAGGGGCTGAAAATCTAATCTGCCGTTATATGAAAAAGGTTTCCAGATCCAAGTTGTTACTGCAGCTTCTTTTTTTATGTTTGGTTGGTTGGTTGTTTTTTCTTTTCTTTTTTTTTTTTTTTTTAATTAATTCTTTACCTTGAAAACAGAATTTACAAAACACAGCAGTTCTGATCAAAAGTCATCGAGCTGACGTGGTCTGTAGCTGTGCAGAGACTTCCCAACTGTGAAAGGCAATTAGCTTCCAAACCCCAATTTTTCTAATAAGTTGTAGTACATTATAATTACCATCAAAGTGGGCTAAAATCACTGTAGAAAACATTAATGTGATCTTCTTCCTGTATTTTCATCCTTATTTTGTATGCAGAATTATTCTTCAAAATTAACATAATCCAAATAAGCTATTAGGTAAGAGCTCATTTCCAGTTAGCAATTTTCCTAGACAGTGTGAGAAGATGCAGAAGAGCTCAGAAATATGATGTAGCTGCAACTTAATGAACACAACTGGAAATTGCACAGCCACAGCATCAGCTAGTGTTTTTTTAGCTCTTTTTTAAAAACCTCTTATACCAGATGGCTCCTTGACATTTCTTCTGTTCATCTCCTTCTTCATTTGATCTTTAATATTCCCCCCAGCATTACTGGAACTGAAACCAGACTTTTCCTGTCTGGTTGAGGAGTGAGGTCAGTATTCCTCAACAGCCCCATCCTCATTCCCCAGTTTTTGTAGGCTGTCTCTTTTAGGATGTCTCATCTGCTTCTAGAACTGCCTTTTTTGGGAACCATCCCTCAGTCTGCTTGGCAACTCCCATCTTGGTCTTTCTTTGGACTCTCTCAAAAAAAGAGTCTTATTGTAAACTGTGGGTTTGAACAGTCACAAAAAGAAAAGGTGAGAGGTTTTTCTGGCCATGACAGCTGCTTTCCTTTTAAAAGAAGATTTGGTTTCAGCATTGTAAGCCATTAATCCTTGTAGTATCCAAAGAGATCTCCAGGTATGAGAGTTTTGTTGACTCAGGTGCCTGAATATTGCCCAGAATTAAAAGGAGTTTGGACTAAAAATACAGTTTTTCTTATCTGAAAATACCCCTTTTTTTTGTTCCTTTCTGTGAATGTTGCTTGGATAGTAACAAAGAAAAATGTTTGTTATATGCAAATGCTACATTAAAATATTAGGTTATTTGTGGAAGCATATGCCACCAGTGTCATCATCTCATACCAAAGAATTATGGTACGATATTTTATTTAGCTTTAAAAATCAACCCTGTTTCTAAAAAATACTGGTTTTTAAATGCAGTGACTGATTTTGCTGCTTTGCTATTCCTCTAAATAGAAAATCAAGGCTCTACATATCTATAATACATACTTTCTATGAAATTTTTGCAGAATTAAAAAGTTTATGAGCAACGAACTCTCTAAATTCACCCTTGTGGTCCTGGTTTTTCACCTAGAGAATGAAATTACTAATATTTTATGATGAAAACAGTCTACAATTGTCTTGTGGTGTTAGGGAACTCTGACACTTAAGGGAAACAAGTTATTTTAGGATTTTCTTTCCTGGTTTTCACTTATGTGGCTTGGTAGCATTTAATTGCTTTATTTTTTAAGGAATAGCTGAGGTTTTTTCATAATTTAACTTGATATAGTTATAAGTAAATAGGCAAACAACTGCATGTGTATTTAGCTCGTGCTGGTCTTGAGGTTTTTATGATGGACTGCATTCATGTTAGAAAGAGTTGGTTAATCCTGTTTTACAGGGAATACTCATTTCTGCAGGAATTCCTGTAAACCTTAGAGTTGTTCATATAGCTCTCCTATTTGCAATAGGAACTCCTGTCCTTAGGACCATCTTTCAGAGCTAAGCCTTAATGATTATGGAAAAAAAAATAATGATAGAGATCCTGCAGCTGATAAATTTAATGTTATAATCAGTCGATCATCTTTTATGTGTGAAGATGAATATTCATGAATACAGAGGGAATTTTATGCAGTTTTCTAAATGCAGTGATTTTCTCTACCCCCTCCTCAGGATGGGCTCACACTGTTTTCACTGAGGGCTTTGGGTTGGATCACCATGGAATAAAATAGCTGCAGAATCTTAAAACTTCCTTTTCCTTCAGTTTCAAATTACAGTCCAAAACACCTGTTTGCTTCAGTATCAGTAGTTCAAGTAGTTGATGTCAAAGTGATTTTTCCCTGCTGTGGGAAGCCTTGAATTTGAGAGAACAGATTTGAAGCATTGACTTGTTCTTCTGCATGGAATAGAGGTGCCAGCAGATCCCTCAGAGCTGAGCTCCTGCAGGTGCAGTCTTTCCAATGCGGAGTTTCCTAAAAAATTACAGGAATCTGTGGCTGTGCAGCTGCTGTGAAAGGCCATTTCCACAAATCTGACTGCACCATCTGTTCCTTTTAGTGCCCAGAGTTCAAAAGGCCCAGGGGCATTGCTGTGGACTGGGTGGCTGGGAATATTTACTGGACTGATCATTCCCGGATGCATTGGTTCAGCTACTACACAACTCACTGGACCAGCCTCAGGTACTCCATCAACGTGGGACAGCTGAAGGGACCCAACTGCACCAGGCTCCTCACCAGCATTGCAGGAGAGCCATATGCAATTGCTGTCAATCCTAAAAAGGGGTATGTATCCTTCAACACCACTCGGACTTGGTAATTCCAATAAAATTGCAAAACACAGCAAGGGAAAGAAAATTCCCCAATTGTCTAAACTTTTCCAAGTTGTTTCTTTAATTTCCTGCTCAACTTACCTAAACATAAACCAAGACCTCCACTCTGCCAGGAATGTTGAAAGGCCCACAAAAATTGAGCATCAGTGAAGTGTTTTGAGGCTCTGTGCAGGCATTCAGCTCAGTGTTTGTGTTTAATATTTCAGGATGATGTACTGGACAGTAATTGGGGATCGGTCCCACATAGAGGAATCATCTATGGATGGTACTCTGAGAAGGATACTGGTTCAAAAGAACCTGCAAAGACCTACTGGTAAACACCTTATTTTTCCAAAATGCTCACTAGCACAGGAAGATTTCAGTTTCTCAGTTTAAAACAAACAAACAAGCAAACAAAAAAGAAAAACAAACAAAAAACCCCAACCCAACAAAACACCCGAGAAATGGGAATTTTCCTGTATTTACTGCCTGAAAATACTTTACTAACATCCTTCTGTGTTTTCTTCCTTTACTTCAGGGTAGAAAATAGATGTTCATGGAGTTTTATATTTTTTGTCAGATATTTGACACAGGCCTATATAGAGGGAATGCAAAGAAAGAGTTCAAAGCTTTAATATTTCCTCCCAAATGGGACTTTACTAATACTATTTACACTGTTCTTAAATTTATTACCACAAATGGCTTTCCTATTTCAAATAAGAGGGAGGGAGAGTTTGAGCATTTGGGCTTGACTTCACAGAAATGACTATCACAGGAGTGTTATATGTGTAAAACAAATAGAAATACTTTTATCTCTGACGCCAGGAAAGTACATGCTAGTTATGTATTAATTTGTATCTAAATCTTTTCATTAAAATGCAAAGAATAATTTAAAGCTTGAGAATGGGGACTGCTTCTAAAGCATGCCCCTTACAGGTCCCATGTATCACACAGAAATGACACATTGTGATTGCCTTTTACCAGAAATTATTCTCTTTAGCCATATCCCTGAATGCCAGTGTTTCTTTAAAAGAGGGGTTTTTTTAATGGAGTTTTAAATGTAAACATATTTCACTGGTCTGTGAGTCAGATTTTCTCCACTTCCTCTCATCTATCTGCAGCTGATTAATTTATGACCTTAAGAGGAATATTTTCGCTGTTATGTATAATTTCTTTTGATGTATTTTTTCTGACTTACCTACTTACATAAATAAGAAGAAAAATACCTTTTCCCATTCTTATTAAAGATGCACTGCAACTTCAAAAGCTCAGAATGAAATTATTTTATGGTTTCAATATTTTCTTCAGGCTGAAGTGTTTGACATGACGTAAAATGGCATATTAACCATTTAATCTTCCTCTGTGAAGCATGGACTACTTGATTTAACTATTTAATTATTGCCTAGCGGCTCAGTATTTATAATGCCATTGATCTTTTATTCTCTTTTTTTTTTCTTTTCATATATAGATGAGAATATATATAAATAGCTATATATCTTCCAATATTGCTGTTTAAGTCTTGCAGCAGTAATGTATTTAAAATAATCTGATTTTTAATTCTGCAAGACTGCATGGGAAGTCTTGGTGATAGAAATGAAAACAGAATTAAATACAGGGTGCAAAGACTTCATGAATTCTGAATGCATTGTTTTTAACACAGGATCCCACTGGTGCAATTGGCATATTAGATTTTGGTTGGGAGAACAGGTTAGAGGATGTGACTCTATATTTAATTCCCACCTGGTATTTCTATCTCTAGGAGAATGGGTTAGAAAAGGTGCTGACCTTGGGCAGAGTAAGGTAAAGAAAGTGAAAAACCATGGTTGCCCCAAGGGGAAGGTTTAAGTGGGAGCTGTAATATTTTATTCTCTTTGCTTTCCAGTCAAGTCTTTTCATTGCCACAATATTTTGTGTACATAAGAAGATGAATGACATAAAAACGTAGAGTTATAAAAAAATACTAATTTTTTTTCAGGTTTTATGTTCCTATTTGAACTTTATCTCCTTTGTAGGTCTCGTAGTTGATCCGTTCAGCCAACGCTTGTTCTGGGCTGATTTTGAGTTGTCTGTTATTGGCAGTGTTCTTTTTGATGGGTCCGACTCAGTTGTGTCTGTGAGCACAAAACAAGGTATGGAGAGCCTTGGTATAACATGATCCTCATTTTATTTTATTTTATTTGGCTGAAATTTCACTATTCAGAGGAATTATGTAAGCAAAACTCAGTGATTATTGAGTAATTTTCTGTGCTTTTGTTAGACAATGCTTCAAACATTATCCAAGCAAGTATTTTAGATAAGATAAAGATAATTTCAGCTTTAAGATAATCTAATAAAATTGCCTTAGGGGAACAAAGATTCAATGACATGTCAGATCTGCAAGTATGGGTATTACGGAGTAACATTGTGATTAATATTTAGGCCTGATCTCACTTGGACTTCTATTAGAGCTGCCTGCATTGAACTGGAGTTTTAGGGGTTGTAGAACAGTTGATCTGAATCAGTTCTGGGAGAATAATGGGCCTGGCTTCCAGGTCAGTGAGTAATCACAGAATTCTGCTAACAGAATGTGAATGAAGAATAAAATCTTCTGATAAAAAAGGAGATAAAATCTTCTGATAAAAGAAGATTCTGGTGAAGCAAACTGTTTTCAATTGCACAATGGCTTTCGAACAATTTGTTTAGTAAGAAATTGATGAAATTTGAGTAGAAAATAAAAGGAATACATTAAAAAAATATTTGAAAGCAGCCTTTTGGGGAGGATTAATTAGTGGGCAGCTGGTTCTGGAGAATTGTCAGGGTGTTATTATACCTGGTGCTACTGAGTGTTTTAACCCACAATTCACCAGGATATTCTGGAATATACTTGGAGGAATCTCCCATAATCCTAATTGGGCAGGACAAGATTGAAAACATCTTATTTTGGTTTAAAAGTATTTTATTCCACAATTTGTATCAATATGGATGAAGTTAATCATCTGAAGAGAGATCACTTTGAGTCTAGGGATCTGACCACAACCTCCTCTAGCACTGGACCACAGGAATATTGGGGCAGTTTAGAAATTGCTTTGCAAAGAGACTAAAATCTTCAACCCATTGAATTAAACAAGCCTAAAAGAATGAATTAGAATTCATTCATATTTTCATGAGAATGAAATACTGAGTACCAAGCACTGATAAAAATGAGAGAACAATATGAAGAAATAAAGGCTGATTGATGAACTTAGGTAAATACAAGGGAAATACAAAACCATTTTTAGAGTAAATGGACGAAATGGCAGGCACAAGGTATCACAGGGAATATATCCTGATTCTTTATGGCTTCAGGAAGAGCTGCATCTCAGGCAAAGAAGTTTGAGTTAGAAGCCATTTCCTTGTTGAGGGCAAGTGTGAAATTCTACAGCCAGTTGTACACAGGAAATCCAACTGGTAGCTTAAGGAGCCCTCAGAGCTCTTAAAAATGAGGAGTTGGGAGAGTTAACAATTTCTTTTGCATTAATTTACTGTAATTATGAACTAAAACAAGCATAGTACAAAAGATAGCATTTCAAATATGTTAGGAAGGAGCTGAAGAAATGTTTTGTCAGAATAATTTCTTTGATGTGAAGCAAAATGACCTCTCTCTGCCTTGCCACATACATCTAGTTAAAGTGTTGTACCTAAGGTACAACAAGTAGAACAAGTCTGCTCTAATTAGTGAGTTGTTACTATGGAGTTTCTTTTTTTTCAATTACCAGCCAGTTTCTGAAACTCAATTGTGTGGAAAATTGATAAAAATCTTGAAATCTAAGTTGTCTGCAAAATGGAAAGGGTTCTTTTGAGGAAGATTGCTTTTTTAAAAGTAATTTTTGTGAGGACCAAACAAGTTGTCTGAAAAATAATGTCCTTAGGTATTAATCACAGTAATGAATTGAAGTTTTTATTTTAAAAAGTTGTTTATTACTTTAATATGAATATGTATTTGTATTTACTATCCATTTTTATTCAAGGTTTACTGCATCCACATAGAATTGACATTTTTGAGGATTACATATATGGAGCAGGCCCTAAAAATGGTGCATTTAGAGTGCACAAATTTGGCAAGAGCCTTGTAGAGTATCTAAGTGTGGATGTTGATAAAGCAAAAAGTGCCTTGATTTTTCACCGCTACAAACAAACGGACTGTGAGTAAGCATAATTACTGTAAATACTTTAAATTCAGCCTTGGGAGGGGGAAATAACCAAGTTGTCTAAACATAAACCAGAGCCTGATTGTACAAACTGAAAATAGATTGAATCATATTTCTTTATATCATTTTGATATCTTTGCACTCATTGGAAAGGACGCTGGACAAATTTGTACAGAAATGCCTTTTGTACCTGCACTGTAACTGAGATGTAAAAAATTAGAAGAGAGATGAGTAACAATCCCTCTAGCCAGAAGCAGATGAAATGTTTTAGTCCATGTTACCAATAGATTTTTTGGTAATGGAATAAATTCTGTCCTTCTGTGGGTCTTCCATTGCTGTTTGGGGAATGTGTTCACAGCCTCGAGGCTGTTGATATCCTGGGAAGTGGAAATGTATCTGAACTTTTGTATCTGATTATTTGTATTTTCTTAGCTTTAGAACACAGTTCTAAATTTTTTTAATAAAAAAATAAAAATCAATATCTCTAATATTTTGACTTTTTTAACAGTGCCTAACCCCTGCTTGGACCTGACGTGTGAATTCATTTGTTTACTCAACCCTTCTGGTGCAACATGTGCTTGTCCAGAAGGAAAGGCATTGATGAATGGAACGTGCATTGATCAGAGCCTCCTAGGTAGGTACTGAAAACTGCAGGAAAACCAGAACATAAACAGCTGGTCAGTTTTGGTCATTGCAAAAGGCCAGGCTGGCTGTGAGTGCTGAGTTTTGTGGTGTTGTTCAATACACACATTAATTAGCTGAAACTGAAAGGTGAAGAAACAAAATCCCTGATTCAAAAAAAATACCTCCCCTGCTCGTGTTCATCAAAATGAAAAATGAGCTCTCAGCTTAACTGATACAAGATGATAATTAAAAGAACTCACTCATAAATACTGACCAAAAGAAGTTTGAAAAGCACTGAGGTGGTTTGGATCCCAAATTAAAAGTGAGTAATTCAGGAGAAAAGAAACACTGCAGCAAGGGTGAAAGGCAGTGAGAGCAGCATAGCAAATAATAATGACTTTGAAGTAACAGTTAAAGAAAGGAAAAAAAAGCCTGCAGCATATTTATCTAAAATTATATATTCTGGAAACCTCTGTAATGACTAAGACACAGGAAATCAGATTTCCTGAGAATCTGCTCTTGCTGTGTTTTAGGGGTGGGGAGGGAATCTTTTCCATAGAATATTATTAAGTACTTTAAAATGCCTTCACTCTAATTTAGGCCAAACCTAGCTTGGTCACACTGCTGGAATGATTTCTTAGCCAGCATGAATTTGTAAATGTTCTAGAAATCACAGAATAGCATTTCTTGTGTGTATTGTGTGAAATAGGATGTTTTTCTGAAGTTTAATTCCGGCTCAGAAGTGCAAGTGACAGGTATTTTGGTGAGATCCTCTGTGCTTAAAGTGCTCAATTTAGCAATTAAATTAATATACCTGAAATGTCATAATTCTCTGAAGAAAATCCCATTGATCTATACTGCCTAGGCTTTAAGTATTGAATTAACAAGACTGTGTTTTAGTGGTTCATGATGTGGTATTAATAAAAATGTATAACTCTGGACACAAATCAGTCTGAACACCCTCCCTGCCCCTCCAAGTGTCAGCTCTTTGTCCATCTCAGGTGTACACATGTCAAGAATTTCTGCTGTTACAGCACCACCTAAAAATTATTTCAAACTACCCATAGTTACTACTTAGGTATTGAAGAATGGACAAATAGAAGAAATTTGTTTTCTCTGCTGACTTATACCAGTTTGAACTCATCATTTCAGTAATGCTCCATTTTTACTAGTGGGCAAAGGATTATGCTGTGGCAATGTTTTCAGGAATGTGTGTTTTTATTAAAGAGAGATCTGAAGAGGTTTTTAAATGACTTGTTATAAATTTTTATGGGCAGACAGAAAATGCCTAGAGAAGCATTTTAATGTATTGATAATTTTCAGTACATTCCCATGGCTGCAATATCTGTTATGACTTTTTAAAGGGCTGTGAATGAGTGCTTCCTTAGTTTTTTGTTTACAATCATATTTCAAGCAATGCCTAATGTAGGCTTTTTTTTACTTTTTCTTTCATCTAGGTTATTTTTGTAACAGTAGACAGCAAGTTTTGTAGTATCACAGATTATGAATTAGGAATTAGGAAACTTCTGTATCATAGTACTCTCTAATAATTTTTTTGCAGTATTTTTAATTTTTTTTAAGTGTTAGGGGATGTGAAATGCTTGTCACTTGCTGAGACTCCACTTCAGCTCCCAAGGACCAGCAGAGATTTCTGGAAAGATCAGGGTTGACCCAAAATCACCATCTTGAACTGATACAGGTTTATAATTAAAGGCTGACTGACAGTCTCTTGCCATTAATAGGTTACTAATAGCCTGCAAAGAAATGAAAAATCAATTTATAAATCAGGTCCTTTTCCTTTAGGAGGTTATACAGTATGGAATAAAAAACTAGGTGCTGCAGTTTCCTTTTCCAATGAAGATCTAGAAAATGTATGTGAAATATTCCAGACCCCACACATTCACCTTGTTTAAAGCTATTCAGAACATTTTTGGCACAGTTAAGGATGTCAATAACCTAAACCAGAAAATCCTACCTTACTTGACTGTATATTGTTGAAAGGTGACCTGACAATCCAAAGGGAGATTATATAGACATATTTTTTTCTGTTTCACTGCAATAAAATCCTGATTCAATGTCAGTCAAAATATTTTGGTTGATTTTGGTGGTCTTCTGGTTTTTGAGGCGTTCTGGTTTTATTGTACTTTCACACAGCTATTTTAGGTCATGTAAGAAGTCTTTCACTCTTAGAAGTTAGTAGCAATTGTGGATATCAAGAACTTGTAGGGTTGAGCTGTACTTTTTGAATAATATGTAATTCAAGTTACAATAGAAAATAGTAGGATCTTTAATATTCATAATATTTTTAATGCCTCAAATTGTTTTTTAAGTCTTTTTAAATGCAGTAAGGAAACTACTGATTCATTTCCATGACTTGGCAGAGCCAAAATGGGACAGCTGTCTCCATTTCAATTGAATTTCTTCTTAGTCTGTCTACCATAAAGGATGGTGACTGGAAGATAATCTCAGTCTTGCTCTGCTTCTTGTGCTACATCCCAAAAACTGACTCAGATTCTTGTTCACTGGATTGTTCAGTTTCTCCCTTTATTTTCTTTTTTTAATCAGAAGAAAATTAGCTAAATCCTAAAATTCTGCATACTGCTACTCCTGGCTTGGTCCACTGTGTTATTTTTCTTCGTGAGCCCTACATGAGGAATGTTAAATATTGACTCCTCAGTGGCTTTCTGTAGGACTGAATCCAGATTGCCTCAGACAGCTGTTTCTCCAGCACCTCAGGCAACTGAGGAGCAACAGCTTCTGGGTTTGATCTGGAGTTTTCAAGCTGGAGTCATTACAACATATGGGTTTGTTGCATCACTGAGAATGTTTTTTCATAACAGAGTGAGCAAAAGTTCCAGTGTTTTCTAAGATAAGCTTCCATCTCATTTCTCCCTGGATGATTGTGACTGACAGACCAGAATTCTTTTGGGGTTTATTTATGGACCGAAACAGGCTGGACTTTTTCAGTTTAGAAGCTACCCTTCTGTTTTCCTGAAGGAAAGAGCAGAGTACCACCTCATTTTCCTAAAAGAGACCCCTGGATTTGCATCCGTTGGGTTTCTTGTATCTAATTGTCTGTAGCACAATGAAGCTAAAAATGCACACAGAGGATGAGAACGGAGAGAATGCACTGGAGGAAGACATTGAGTCCCACAGCTGAAGGAGCAGGAGTAATGAACACTTCCAAGAGTTCCCTGTTCTGGAGCCACACACTTATCAATTTTGTCTTAAGAGGGGAACATTTCTGCTCTTTTGGTTGAATGGAAAGCCTGAGGAAAGAATTCCAAAGACTCAGAACTGGTGTTGCTTCTGAACAGAGATGAAACATTTAATTTATCATGTTGTTTCCCTCAGCACATCTCTGGGGGGACTTGCCCACTGCATACAGAGATTGCAGGCAGAGAAGGTGCTTTGGCTGGGGTTGGAGAGGTTCATCCCTGTGTACCTTCTCTTTCAATCCCAAAGTCTGCCTCAGGGAGGAGGAGCTACTGCAGTTTGGTCCATGCTATCTTCTTGGGGGTTCTGCTGCTTTTCCAGACTTCTTAGATTTCAGAAAAACAAGGGTCACAAAGAAATCTGCTTCTGGTTTGGGAAAAAAAAAAGTGTTTACAGCATTTCTTTTGTATTTACAAAGGGGTCATTGCAGGGAGGGTTGTTTGCCAGTGCAGAAGAGAATGGGTGCCAGTTAGATTTTAACACTGTGCATTCTTTTCTTAGCCGTACTCTTCCTTTTAAAATTGTAAAGAAAACAGATGTTTTAAGAGGAAAAAAAAGTGAGAAGGGAAAACAAAGAGGAGCATCTGTCTTACAGCCTTCAGACAAAATTTGGGGAGAACAACTTGTTCTGATACTTTTCAGCATATGGCAAATTGGCAGGTGTAGTATGACTCTCATCTGAAGGAAGATTTATAGAAGTTTACCTCAACATTAGAACTCTGCTCTCCATCTTTATTAGGTGCATTCAGCTCACTAAAGGATGAGCTACACATTTGTCCAAGGGAGAGCCAAGAGCAAAGAACTTTCTCCCCCATGGGATGAATATTTCCCACTGTGGGGGAAAGTGTTCTTGTCCCAAAGAATGTAGATCCCAAGCCTTGTGCTCTATAACATCATCTCCCCATTTAACTTGTCTAGTCCAGAAATTGGGGGATACTCCAAAAAGGAGAAAATAGCAAAAAGATGCATTTCTCTCAAGAAATAGGGTTGTTATAGAAATGCCAATAAAAGATGTGTCTTGTGTAAGTGGGGGTAGAGGAATGGAATACCTAAAAATTAAAAAAGTGAAAGAAAAAAAATGCCAGTAGAGTTCACAAAGCCTTGATTTGCTGTTTTATCAGTGTTTCTTCTTTGTAAGATTTTCCTTTTGCTTCCAGTTAAAGGGAAGAGTCAACAATGAAGCTGATAAATTCTATTAATGTTTATGTCAAATATTTTTAGTGGGAAGAAAATCATAAGAGAAATGGCAAGTCATATTCTTTGATTATGTATTAAAGATGTTAAGATTGAAATAGGCAAGACAAGGCAGCAGAAGACTAAATATCCAGATTAGGGGAGAATATATATAATTACATATATATAAAGAATATATATAATATAAAGGATGTGTAATCCTTTCTTTCATGTTAGAGAGATTCAGTAGCAAGACTAGAGGTAGTGTAACAAGTGAAATGATACACCTCTGTCATTTCAGAAGTGAAAGGAGCAGCTGAGGTGTCTCTAAGTCTGGGTTTAGCAAGCTCAGAGCAGCATTGAAAACTGGAGTTAGACACTTTTCTGTTTTTGTCTGTTAAACAAGTTTGTTCCAAGGGTGGGTACTACTAGACCTGTTCCCACTTCTTCCTTCTGAGGTATTTATTCAGTAATTCCAATTAACTGTATTCAGCTTTTTCACTAATTCTTCTGTATTTTTCTCCTGTATTCCTTTTCCTCCTGTCTTCTCCTATGGAACCATTCTGTTCATGTTTCCCACACAAAGGTAGGCATGTCATCCCCTTTTTGTACTCAACTGATGTGAATCAGTGTAATTTGTTTCTTGTATTTACCTCTAGACAGCAAAGCAGCAGCATTAAACCCCATCTATTGTTCAAGTCTAATACACTATTTTAAAACTGCCTTTTCCATTGCATCTTTCAATCCTCTTTCTCTGCCCTTTGAAAGTCCAAAATTGCTCTATTACCATTTCTCTGTTCCATATTAGAGTTGTACTGACACTCTTGAATTTAAAATGTTACATAGAGAGCAAAACCAGTAGTAATTTCCATTCCCCCCCCCCCACAAATTTTATATCTTAATTCTGTGGAATTGCTCTAAAAGAGAAATAGAACATGTTTTTAATGCACTATCAGAAAGGTTCATAAAAATGAGCAGTTGTCTGTATGTCACTGTTATTTATTCTGTTTTTGCCAAGTTCTGCTCCATAAACTCATGACTAATGATAAGTAAAATAGATAAGATAAGCAAAACAAAAATAGACCTTCTCTCCAATAAGATATGCTACATTATCCATTCAAACAACTTCTGTAACTAGTAACTGAAGAACGGTTCATGGAACATCAAAGGATTTAATGAACCACCCAAATTAATAAAACACTGAAGCTCATTGAATCCTCAAACTCCCAAATACAAAGTAGCTTTCTTACAGCAATTGTATATATACAGGGTGGATACCAAAAAATCAAGTGAAAAGAGGATTTAATATTTTTATTGTTCAACTCATGAAATAATGAGGCACCAGCCAGTCCATCACAGGAAATTTAAGATTTGCTGCCTACTTGCAGGTCAATTTTAGAAAGGTACAATTATCTGAAAGATGACGGTTTCCAGAAGTTTTCTTTAAATAGGTTCCATGCCAGGTTTTGTGTCAACATTCCCAAATTCTGCACTTGCAAAGCAATATGTTTCTTTAAACCTCAAAGGAGTTGCTGTGCCTGTGCCTTGCCAGCCAATGCTAGACCTCAACCAGAAAGCAACAAATAGGGACTTTGACTCTTTTTCATCAGTTGTTTGACTAAAGCAGATGAATTCAGCAACACTCCTGCAGCTGGTGCATGCATTATTGAAAAGTTCTTGGTACTTGTGGCATCTCTCTTGTTTAAAGCCGTGTTGGCTAAATTCCTGGATTAGTTAGGAAGCAGTCTGGCTTCACAGAATTGTTTTGCTATCTGACAAATGAAGTCTCATTGCTGAAAGCATGATTTGGGCTGGAAAGGTGATTTCCTGCTTCCTTAGGTTTACAGCTGTTTGTATGTTTGAGCATTGTGTGTGTGCTCATCTATAATTAATTTGCTGTTGTTATCATTGAGTGATTTTATACCTTGTTCATTGAAATTAATAGAAGTTTACTGTTCAAAGTGTTTCTAAGAGAGACTACTCTAATTATAAAGGATCTTTACATGAGGACTGAATCTGGCCTGATCAGAGTTTGTGTCCTTCCCCTTTTACCTCATCACTAAGAGGGCTGCACTGCTGCTGTAAGAATTGTGATTGCAGAGCAGCAGGCAGCTTCCCTTCTCAGGGATTTTACAGTCTGAGCAGAAAAAAACTAAATTACCAGAAAATATGAATTAGGAGCAACGAGCTTGTATGTAAACACCAATTTTAGAAGAGGATTTAAAAGCTAAATAATTTCCTTTTAAATATTTTGGAGAGCTTAGTTAAGAAGGCTGTTAGTTAGCAGAGAGTGTGGAAGAGAAATCTAAAAAAGGCTAATAAAAAAGGCCTGAGGTCACCAGAAAATGACAGAAGTTTTCTGGGTTCTCCCAGATGAAATCAGCATTCAATTTTCCAATTCTCAAACTTGGAGTTATAGTTTCAAACAAGAATTCATACTATCATTACTCACTTAGCTCCTAGGGAGGCCAGCCTCTCTGTGCCATGAGAGAGCTCCCACCAGCCCTACAGCTCCTGGGAGCCTTTCCAGGGTTTATGGTCCCCAAAGTGTGGGGTTTTTCTGTCACTGTGCAAACAGAAGGCATAGTTCACTTTCTCCATTCTGAAAAGTGATATTTTACCCCTCACTGACAGAGATCCATGGCTGTGTTTGAGGCAAGGCTGTTTTGCCATTTCATGGAGCTGGGGAAGTTGAAGCTGTGTGTGTTCTTGCTGCAGATGACAGCTGTAAATTAACCTGTGAGAACGGAGGGAAGTGCATCATAAATGAGAAGGGGGATGCCCGGTGCCACTGCTGGCCAAGCTACTCTGGTGAAAGGTGTGAAACCAACCACTGCTACAACTACTGCCAGAATGGAGGAACCTGTGGGGCCTCTCTCCTTGGTAAGTATTTCTGAACAGCTCTATCTTGACCTGCGTTAAATGCTTGAATTTTTTCCTTTTAATTTTTTTTCTTTTTCTCTTTATTGGCTTTGTCTGTACTGAAACAAAATGTGAAAAAATAGCAGCATATTCCACATATATTCTTGGTAATCAACAGGGGGTTTTATTTACTTATCTGGGTGTTTCAGCACAATTAAACCTTATACCAGAAAAAGGAGAATAAAAGTAAATATTCAGTGTAATGACACACGTGTTGTGGTGGAATTGTAAAGCAGAATGTCCAGTCAAGCTACACCTACAACAGTCCAGACATCATCATCTTTAAATTTATATCAGTTCACCCCCTAAGTTTATATGTGCATACACAGAGATGTTTGCTTAAATACCTGACCTCAATCCTTTACTTTTGTCTTGCTGGGGTTCACCAAATAGGAATTTTACTCACCTAACCCTCTGGAAGACTTTGTTCATGTGAACTCAGATCCTTCATTTTCATGAAGGAATTTGAAATTACATCTCCTGGGTTCAGGGGGTTTATCCTGTTAAAAAGCAGGCATTTGACAATTGGTCTTTGTCCCTAACATATAAGCTTTTGTATCTTGTATAATATTTGGGCTAGAGAGGAAAAGTGTAACAAGAAGTACTCTAAAAATGTAGCAATTCTGTGAGAAAGGAGAAGTAGAACTCTATTTTCTGCTTCAATTAATATTTAAATATTTGATTCCAAATACAAGAGCTGGAGAAGAGTTTTCTACTTCCTTCTTAGAAGCTTTTATCTTCTTAAGATGCTGTGAATCATTTTCTCCTGTGTGATGAAGTGGCCACCACCCTCTGAAAAAAAGTCCAGGCACCTGACCTTGAGAAGTTTGTGACTGTTCATCAGAGGTTCCTCTCTGTAATGCAAAATTCTGTATCTGAGTCTCTGTGGCAGAGAGGGCTTGGATTGTAAAGATTTCCATGACATTCCTTACTAATTAATGTATGTAGTTTGCTAATTTGGCCCCACTTGCTGGCTTCTCTGGAGCCTCCTCCCATTGACTGAGGCGTGGTGGCAAAATTCCAAGAGAATGCACATCTCGTAATTTACTCTTTCAGTTCTGAGTCGTTGAGGGTTAATAATGTTGTTCATAATAATGACTAAATATCAGAAAATGAGAATTACTTGTACTGGAAGTTGATGAATTAGACTTTAAACTGCTCCTAACAGCTGATGGAACTACTGGCACAAGTGATAAGCAGAGATTTTTATCAATGTGGTGAGATCAATAAACGCTGAGGGAGGACGTGCAAGTGAGTGGAAGTGATGGTTTAAATGGCATGCAGAGCCTCCTCACCATCTGAAGAGAGGATGTTTATTCCCACATTTTTACATGTCTGGCATCTAATTGATTATTTTGGGGGGTTAAAAGGCTTAATAAAATTAATAACTTGGCTCCTGGAACTCAGGTCTGTTATGAGTCCTGCAGAGACCCCAGGGTTTTATTTAATCCTTTTTTTTTGGCAGTAGCCACGGGGCTCACTCACCTCCAGCAGTTTGTTTTCCCTCTCCCAGGCAGCTCACACTTGCTGTGCTCACACAGCTATGCTATCACATGGATATTTTTAATTTTCATTTGCTAAATCCAGCCCCTGAAATTTCTCAGCCTTGCTAAAACAATTAGTGCAGTAGGTTTTGCCACCAGTAGGTAGAGGCAAGATATGAGCAGGGTCTACAATTCTACAATTCTTTGTTGAATTCTTAACATGGGCCTGGGGATGAAGGAATCAGGCTGGGGAGGAAGGAATCAGGCTGGGGAGGGCAGGAATCAGCCTGATGCTTGGTCCCAAATGGAATGATGTGTCTGCACTAAAGTGCATGAGGAGGGCCAGCATGGGTGGCACCACAGCCCACTTTTCATTGCTCAGCTGCCTGCTTTGGGGGAATCTGAATCTTTAACAGCAGCTGAAGTTTATTGTAGCACACATGACCAAAGTGTGCCTTCAAGAGCTGAGACCAGCACAGAGCTGGCTCTCATGGCTGTGCCTGTGCACACCCACTGATAGGAGTATTCTTCTGCTGTGCTGCCTCCCTTTAGTTTCATCAAATTTTTAACAGCCATATTTCAAGTTAACCAGATGTCCTATCTGCCATTTCCAATTCATGAGGGTAGCTGTGCCTTGGAGCCCACACCATAACTTTGTGCTGGAAATGTGGAAAAAAGACCTTTCTAAATCACAGCAACTCCATCCAATATTCCAGATGAAATGTTCAGGTTGATGTGCATCTCATCTTCCTTGCATGCCTAGCCCCTGGACCTGGTAAATATTCTATTAAGAGGAAATCTCTATTTCTTATCAGGACTTATTTCTTATCTCTATCAGCCCATAAATTGTGTGGTACTGAAACAAACTAGCATGCCAGTGAGATGCCCCTTATCACAGTTTAATCTAGCCCGTGATGTACTAAGGCTGTTACATGTTTTACAGAGAGAAGTTACAATGGACCCCCCAAAAGCATTGAAAAAATGTCACTAAACCAAGAAAGCTTAATTCCTCAAGTGTTTTTGCAGCAACCATTTTGTCATTCCAGTTGGATACACCGCCCTTGAACTGGGCAGGGCACTTTTAGCCCCAGGGCATGGACAAGCCCTCTGCAGTTGCACTGAAGGTGTGAAATCCAGACCAGCCTTCTCCTTGTCTCAGCCTTCCAGGCAGAGCTGAGCTGCTGTGCCAGGCTCAAGTGAGAGTTGTTAGTCTGTCCTTACTTTAGTCTTGCACATTTCTATGCATAGGAAAAAAATAACTTTCTTTATTACCAGGAATTGCTGTTTCTCATTAATGGTTTTAGAACTTCAGCATTGTATTTTGTCTAGATTTGTAGATTGTCCTTCCAGGTTGATCTGTCTGAAAGAAATAGAATCATAGAATCTTTAAGACTGGAAAAGAACTCTGAGGTTGAGCCCAGCCCTTAACCCAGGTCTGCCAGGTCCCCCACTAAGCCAGGTCTACAAGTGAAACATCCTTTAAATGCCTGTGTTCCAATAGGTATATTGCAAACTGATTTTGGTAAAGAACTCCCTCAATCTCTGTGAAGTATAAGATACTATTTTAAAATTAAGTCAGCTCAGTGTCACTCGACTTTGATCTGCTGTGCTGTTGCTGTCTGTGCTCACAAACACCTCCTCAACAAGGAGCAGTCATCCTTCTGATCCATTATACATCTGACTCATCAAACTGACCTGCTAAACTCATGCAATCAAGTTCTACATGTTTTCCCAACTTTGCCTTTTCTTAAAGTGTATTTTTGTTCAGAATGATGCCAATTTTTCCTCTGGAAGTTGCAGAAGCCACACGTGTACCAGTGCCAATCTAAACCCATCTGCAAAATACAAATGACCTGTGATCATTTAAGCTTGCTTGAGCCTCTCTTTCTTGGAGGCTTGAATTGCCCTTGTCAGTTCTGACATGTTATTCTAACAGCTTGGATGCAGTCAATCTCACAAGTGTCATTTTGTACTCGTGGCCTCTGGAGAGCTTAGGGGCTGCCAGCAATTTTAGCCTCTTGAGATGATGCTTCCAAAGTGTCCCAACAGCTGGAAGCTTCCCCAGGAGTCAGGGGATCTCCTTACTGATCATTTCTGGCTCAAAAAAATGAGGAGATTTCCTGGGAATGAACCTTGCTTCATATTCTGATCCAAATAAAATGATGCAGCACACAAAATACTCTTCTGGTGAATGTGTGTGTTCTAGTGATTGTGTAAATCCTCTTCTCTTTCCCTACCTAATATAGAATAGTAATGTGATAACTAATTAAGTAAATTGCAGAGTATTACTAATTTTTTTTAAAACATGATTCTGCTAAATCTTTGCTGGATGTGTTAAGTTGTAGAACCTCATTATCTGCGCACAAATGTTAATTTGTTAAACAAATCCCACTGGCAATTCAGGGATTATTCACTGTTGGCTTACTTACTGCTAAGCCTTTTGGCAAATTCCGATGTGAATGTTATATAGCCAGAGATTGGAGCAGCTTTAATTAAAATTTATAAGTTTTCGACAGTTGTATTGAACTACAATAATTGAACAAAGAAAATGTCATCAGTTAATTAAAAGTACACATCTGAGACATGTAATTAAAAGTTTGGGTATAATAATCAACACTTTCCAGTAAGCCAAATGAATGGGAATTTGGGCAACAAAAGTCACTGTTGCCATAAAAACACACTTTGTTTCTCCATGTAGTTTAAAGTAAAAATATTGCAGGAATAGTTTGCTGATTGTCTAAGGTGCGTCTAATCATACAGAATTGTGATGTTTGTATCTAAATGAGTGAAAAAAAAAAAAGTTTTTCCTTTAAATGAAAATATATGAAATAGTCAGAAAGAATCATTGTGTATGAAGCAGGTATTATTTTGTATTCTATTTTATGAGCAAAACAAGGTGATTTGGTGTCTACTGGAAATGCTGTCAGTGAAGAAGCTGTTTTGCTGATGCCACATCAGTCCCAGGAGTTTCCCAAGGTGCTGTCAGCAGGACGGGGACTGTGGGCAGCACAAGGGGGATGTTTCCCTGGTGCTGATCCCAGCAGAACCACCAGCACCAGCATTGGAAAGAGCAGTCCCTGAGACTACTCAGAGATATTTAGAAATTGTTCTTTTCTGCTTTCCAATAACACAGAGAGACTTTGTATCTGTTGGGATAGATCCCAATCAGCTCACCTACTAATTATCTTCAATAAGGCAGCTTCTCTCCACTCCTATTGTTTCAGTAAAGCTAATTATGGTTCATCAGCCACCCAGAAATGAATTATTGTGATTCCCACAGACTGCTGATAACAACTCCAAAGGACAAGATATTGCTTGCCGAAAGCTCATGTAGAGCCACCTCCTTTTCTTTAATAGTGACAGCAAGTTAAATATTGAAATTAATTGTTCAAATTCACACATAACAACTTCAAAACACACCTTGCTGGTAGTGAATTTACCAGTGACTGGAAGAAATTAATAATGTAGGTTTTGGTCAAGACATTCATCTGGGTGATGTCATTTTTCAAAACTTGCAGAAAGCTTACAAAAATAATGCTATTGACCTAGGTTTTAATTATTTTTAATTTTTTTTTTTTAATTTGATTTGCTTATTGAAAATCCAGAGCATTTCTCTGTTGCTTAGGCAATATCACGAATGAAAGTTGATCTCCTTAGAATTCTAATCCTTGCAAAACATATATAAATATAAGCTTAAGATATATGAATGAATCCCCAAAACAAGTCCCCCACATATTACAGAGTAAGTAAACCAAGACATTTCTGAGCAATTTTTGAACTTTATTTGAAAATTTATTATTTAGAAAAAAGCTATTAAACTATTTAATAACTAAAAAGTTATTAACTATTATATATAGTTATTATAAATTATAGTTATTATGTGGGAAATTAAATTGACAAACCAGGAGTAACTACAGCCTCTGTATCCAAACCTAATTGAACAATGAACAATTTTAATCCCTGGTATCTTTTTTTTTTTCTTTTTGAATTATTTATTTTTTGTTAGAAGGGGCAAAACTACATTTCATTTCTATGTCAAAAATTTCATCTAGTTTTTCATATCCTACTGCTGAAGATAACTTATGTCTTAGAGGCACCAGAATATATTCTCCTTTATTCTACTAAATTCTGTTCTGCATTTGAAGCAGTTCAACATTCTATAAACCACTTTCCATGTGAATATTTTTCTACAGGCTAACGTGTTGTGAATCTTTCTTTGGTGGTGATGGTCAAGAATTCTGTGTCTGTAGAGTTCTAATCCTGAGATTTCATTGCCAGAGAAGGTGCTGGAGCTCCCTGTGCAGTAGCTCATCCTGCAATTTCTGCTAGCTGGGTTATGTGACATCTTGGCTACATGACTTTTCTTTTGCAAACATAAATGTGTGTTCTGATTCCATGATACAAAGCCTCGTGGCATTGTTTGCCATTGTTTAATGCTGTAGTTTTGTTAAACTGTTCTTGGAACCATTTTTTTTTTGTATCAAAAATAATTTATGAGAATAAGGCAAATGAAAATGTCATTATTAGTATTATTTCTGGTGTCAACAGTCTGTGTATAAATAGGCAATGGACTGTTAACATTACTGAAAGTCATGTTCAATTGAGTGACAAAAATGGGGTTTAGGCTATACTGTATTAAATTTTCATTTAGCTGTCAGCAGTTTGGCATATTTATGTCTACTTTAGTAAAGAGCAGAATAATCTTTTCTATAAACTAGAAAAATATCATTGTCTCATCCTTTTAACAGATAGAGGAGTATTTATAATGAAAACTGATTTCAGACCTCCGGATCTATGTTCTATCACTAATTTATCTTTTTTTTTTTTTTTTTTTTTTTTTCCTAAAA
>JAYDZK010000274.1:4910623-4948209 GCA_034509185.1 Euphonia xanthogaster
ATCACTAATTTATCTTTTTTTTTTTTTTTTTTTTTTTTACTGAAACACTGCTTGAGATGAAGGATTATGTGAAACCCCCTGTCTTGGGGGCAGAAATTTAAATACATCTGTATACATGGGGAAAAACAAGTTGAATGTGTGCTAACATCTGAGTTCAACATCTTTGATTTAATGCTTAGATCACAGGGGACAGATATGAATAACCAGGCTGATGCATATTAAAGGAGTTGGAGCTATTTTTAAGTCAATGGTTTTGTTCCTGCTGTACTCATTAGAGAAAGAGACTAACTGATCTCATGGCCCTTAGGATGATTTGCAAAACACTTTAAATTAGCATAGCTTAAAATAGAAAACACAGAAAAGAATTACATGAAGTGTGTCGTGTTAGAAGGGCATGAAGTGAAGGAAAAAGACTGAGCAAATCATTCTTTATGAGTCAGAGAGAGGAGACAAAATTTGGGTGCTTCACTTGTATTGAAAAATTCTCCAAAGAATTTGATATTAAATGATTGCACAGGATTAAATGAAAGGTAGACCAGAAGAAAAATCAAATTGTGGGGTTTGTGGAATACTCAGTTTAATCTTAATTACTCAATAACACAGCCAGCTAAGTGGAAAAGAAAGACCAGCAAGGTAAGCAGGGTTGCACATCTCAGAGTTTCAGATGCAGCTGTGGTGAACATCAGGAGGCAAGTGGGAAAATGGATGCATTGGGTTGTCAATGGTAAAATCTGAGAGGTTATTTTTCCTGTTTATGCCTGTAATTCCAGTCCAATGATTCTGCATCACACATGCAGTACATGATGTAGTTAACTTGATAAACACCAAATCATTAAATGTTTCGGGTTGGAAGGAACCTTAACACTCATCTTATTCCAACTTGTGTCATCTGCCCTTTTATTTCAGAAAAGTCCTCAGGTCCTGCTTAATCTTCATGTCTTTTCTTCCTGGGAAACCAGGAAAAATAAAAGTGTTAAACTTCGTTCCTCATAAATTTAGGAAAATCCTTAAAGCTGAATGAAAGTGAAGAGGAGGGTGAGGGAAAAATAATGTCTTGCAAGAGATAATCAAGAATGAGAATAGTTTATTAGGAAGTGAGAAGGGAGATGGCTGGTTGGACAGATCAAGTCATTTAACTGAAGATTATAAATGAGATAAAAAAGCAAAGTCAGGAGATGGAAAAACATTAATGGGATCTAGAAGTTTGTTTTAAAGAAGATAAGCCTTAAGAAAATAAGACATGGAAGGGAAAGTGGAAGGGTTTAATAAAACAGTGGAATTGTAACAAAGCTATAAATCCTTTAGACATGAGATTTAGATAAGGAAAGCTACAATAGAGAAGAATCATAGGAGGAAAATGCATTGGGTTTTAAAGGCTATTTTAAAATCCTTTGAAAAGAAGCTGTAGACTAGGAGTTCATTGTGTGCAAATGTTCATCCCCAAGTGTTAACTGCTTTTCAGACATTGAATATTGATGTTACAGGCATCTTTGGTCTGATGCCAGACAGCAATTTTTATGTAACAGTCTCCATTATCTGGAGACCAACAACACAAAACAGGCACAGATACTTGTGGCTTATTAAAAATTGTTCTGTAAAGTGTAGCTATTAGTGCATTAGTAAATATTTGTTTTTCTTGTGATTATATATCAAGGTTTGTAGATTTAAGAATAATGTAGTGCACTCTGAAGAGACACCACTGGTGATCACACAGTTATCCTCTGCAACAGGAAGAACCCAGCATGACAGGATGACTTGAAGAGTTCAGTCATATCTTAAATTCCTGCACAGGACCACCTTTGAAATTATTGTATGTTGTGGTGTTGTGAGGGTCCCCAGGATGAGGTGAGAGATGCGAATCTGACTCCAAGTTCTCCGAAGGCTGATTTATTAATTTATGATATGATATGATATTATATTATATGAAATTGTATACTAAAACTATACTAAAGAAGGAGAAAGGAGACATCAGAAGGCTAGCCAAGAATGAATAATAAAAAACCATGACTGACTAGAGTCTCGACACAGCTGGACTGAGATTGGTCATTAATTAAAAACAATTCACATAGAACCAATCAAAGAAGCACCTGTTGGTAAGCAACCTCCAAACCACATTCCAAGCAATCAGATAATTATGGTTTACATTTCTTTTCAGAAGCTTCTCAGCTTCTCAGGAGGGAAGTCCTGGTGAAGGGCTTTTTCAGAAAATATGAGGACAATTGTATAGTTTAAATAATGACCTTTCTTTCATAAAAGAGTCAATGACTGCACATGCACAAGCATAAAAATGCACAGATTCAGTTTTTGAATGCACATAACTCCCAGACACTATTTAGTTTTTCAAAAGTTCTGCATTCAAGCAATGTTTACAAAGGCACGTTCTCTCAACGTCCAGAGAAACACAGTTGAGTTAGAGCATTGAAACCTCCTACTCTTACAATAAACCTGTGTTGAGAAAGTGCTGATTATTGTTTCAATTTGTATTTATTTTTATCATAAAATAGCTTTCTCTGTTCTTGACAGGCCGGCCGACCTGCAGCTGCGCTCTGGGTTTTACGGGGCCGCGCTGCAACCAGAGCGTGTGCGAGCGTTTCTGCCAGAACGGGGGCACCTGCAGTGTCACTGCTGGCAACCAGCCCTTCTGTGCCTGCCTGCCCGAGTACACAGGAGACAGGTGCCAGTACTGTGAGTAATCTCCACAAATTATTCCATCTGGGTTTGTAGGAAAAGCTCCACGCCATTGAAGTTTAAAGCCCGCGTGGGTGATTTTTTTTTTTTTTTTACGGCGTTGTTAAATTTAGCCCCAGATTATTCGTGCTGCTGAGGCAATGTCATCTGGTGTATTCAGGTGATCTTTGAGCAGATTTCTCCCTTTCTACATGGCTGAAAAAAGAGCTTTTTTAGGAATGATTTATTGTTATTTTCATGAATAAGCCGTAGAGTGGAGCGGTACAAGACAGATGACTTTGTCAGTAGCCAGGAGATAATTCTGTTAACATCTTCTACTACAACTTGTCATATGTTTTGTTAAGCTGGTAATGAATTGACATAGAACCTTCTGGTGTCCCTAATCTTTGCAGACAAACTTTGTTTTTGATTTCTAACCCCAGCAAGCAGCACCTTGAGGATAGCTTTGAGTTTCACAATTATATATTCCTTCAGCTTGCTCAAAGATCACCCTGAGTATGGTTTCTGCCCCATCCTGGTGTTGGAATTGTAAAGGATTTCTGAATATTACTCTTGTTTAATTCTCAGGACTTTAGGTTCTGTCTTTGTATCTGATTTTCTCCCTGTTTTTTGATTCCACTGGCTCATCAGTCTCTTCTCATTGAGATAGTTTTCTGAAGGTTTCCATGCCCTTAGAAAGGCTCTACTCACTTTCTACAATGTCCTCTAATTTTTCACTTCTTTAACAGAGGAGTAAGAAATGTAGATTATCACCTAGTAGGCATTTTGCTCTTACTTCATTTATATTTATTTCCTTGCCATGCTTTTGTTTTCTTTCATTATCTCTTTTCAGTAACTCAAGACATTTTAACGTAATCTTGAATTTCTTGATTTGGTCACTCATTTAAAAACAACAGTTTGTCTTCCCAATGTCTTTTCAAAAATGATGACTCACAAGCAACCTTCCTTAAGTTAGAACAAATTATTTTACTGAGATCTGAATGATGTTTTTCAATCATCTCCTTTTTTCTGCTCCTGCTTTTCTTTGACTGTAACATTCTAAAGGCAAGGACTGTCATAGTCTTGTTAGACGGTCATAGTGCTTGTCAGAGAGCATTAAATGTGAAAGCCATCATCTCTTATATACCTTCAGTGAATTTGCTGAAGAAGGCTTGATTTAAGAAAAAAAGGGATGGGAAATTAGCTGTTATAAAGGTCTCGTTTAGAATTATCTACAATATAAAAAAGTATTTAGTTTTAGAGAAAGGTCTGTCAGACAAGGAAAGGGATGGTGTATCTTAAATGGGATTTGTACTGAAGTAAACTGAATATATTTCCAGCCGGGAGACTACGAAATAAATTGAAACCTTTGAATGGAAAACCAGCAGTAATTGTGATTCTCTCCCCCTTGGTATTAAACAAACTGCATGAATCCACAAATAAGTATCTGCAAACACAATTGGGTGTTTGAAAATAGTATAGCACATAAATCATGCACAGACAGACACACAGATTAAGGAAAAATATTTACTTGAGGCTTACCCAAAACCAAACAAATTGTTTCTAGTTGAATGCTTCTGCAAACATCCTTTTTTTCTTTTTTTTTTTCTTAAGAGAATTAATTTAAATGTAAATTCAGGAATTTAGGGGTACTTTTTAAACAGTGCTTATTATCAGATTTGGATTGTCTGGGAAACTGCCACAATCCAGAGACTCGGAGAATTTATAAAATACAAAATAAAATTAAGCTTTTGCTGATTTAAAACTTAAGCCTTTTTGGGGAAAAAGAAAGTCTTACAATCTTTTAGAGTATTTTTTGCTGCCCAATAATTTTTGTGATATTATACCAGTCTATAGTTAATAATGTGTATATAAAACCATATCTGTTATTTTTTGCTTTATTCACACATGTGCATGATGTTTTGCTTTATTAATTACCTTCACTTCGTATGCCAGTTGGAATACATTAATATGGCATTATTGCAAAGATTGGTTGCCTCCCAGACATCTTTTTCAGTCTGTCTTTGCTGTGATTGAAGGTAGTTCATATGCAAAGGATGACACATGAATGTGTGTAGGTATTTTACTCCTGCTCCCAAGCTTAAAATATTATTAGTAGGGTTTTATGGCAGGGAGAAGACATTTGCTTGCAGAATTACCAGCTTGCAAAGACCTCATTTTCCCCACACTTATCGTCTCCAATTACCCAATGCAGAGTTTCTCCTGTGATTAGTTCACATAAGGGCTAATAAACTAAATGAGTGCTCTGTGTCAAGGCACTGGCATGGCTGAAATAAATTTAAGTGACTGAATTTACATAGAATTCTACTAACACTGTGCATGTTATTAAATACACATAAATCTGATGTATTTGAATGCAGCTCCCTGTTTTAAATTCCAGAAAAAAAGACACACAGAGTAGCTAAAGTTCATTTCTTGTATCATTTAAGGCCCAAACTACCTTAAAAGTAGGAAACATTTTCATGCAGTTACAATGATTCAAAGTGAATATAGCGATCCCACAAGCTGTGACTTTCTCTGAAACTGAAATCCCTTTTTTTAGGAGAAAAAAGAAATAATTTTGGGTCATTTCAACCCAAATGTAGCATAAACATTTTGATACTGCAGATGGCTATAGGTGTTTGTGGCTGCAATCAATCCTAAAAACTAATAATTGTTTTGACATGTGACCTTCCTACTCCTACATATTTGTGTTTTGTGGTTTTGGAGGTTTTTTTATCATAATGTACATGCAAACATATGCCCCTTGCACTGCACTTAGACAAAATCACTCTCAATATTAGCTTTCAAACTGCAGTAGTTTTTGTTCCAAAAACAGGCCCCCTGCTGCAAATTGCCATTCCATACCTGGAACTGGGGAACAAGAAACAATCAACGACTTCATTTAGCATTTTTTAAGCTGCTCTTGTTGCTAATTCCTTAAGCAGCTGAGCATACAGCCTGCACAGACACTGGAGACATAAAATGAATATTCAAAGAGAAATAACTCCTCCAACAGCCATGCTCTGTCCCTCAGCAAAACTCTTCCAGCAGTGCTCACTTTATGGAGAGGAGGAAAAGCAACACAGAGTGACACTGGCAAAATATGTTTCTGACTTTGAGATATCCTCACAAGTGCTGCCCAGAGAAGCTGTGGCTGCCCCATCCCTGGAAGTGTTCAGGGCCAGGTTGGATGTGGCTTGGAGCAGCCTGGGATAGTGGAAGGTGTCCTTGCCCATTAAGGAGCTTAAATGAGAACTTTAAATTAAAAAACAAACCACAAAATAAAGTTGTCACTACCACATAAATAAAAATTAACCACAATGTTAGGATGCCAGCATTTTGTTGCCCTTGGAAGATTCTTCAGTTAGGCAATTTGATTTTTTAAAAGGGATGAAAACTGAGACAGTTACTGGTGGTTCTGAAGAGTGAAAGAATTCACTACTTGAAATCTCAGTCTTACGGGCATTTAAACAGTTAAATAACATAATGGGGTCTTTCACACTCTGTGAAGCTTATGCCTGTTTGCAGTACTTTGTAGAACTTATGGATTATGTCTTTATATATTATTATTAGAACTTCATGAAATTTTAATATGTGGATAAATGAAAATAAAACTTAATTATTTCAAAATATCGTTTCAATTTCAGTTTAGCATAATGCTGTTAATGGTAATGTGAATGTATCAGAAGATTTTTATTCAGCCAACGTCCCATTAAATACATTAACATTGCTCTGCTTTTCTCATCAGGAGTCTTTATATTATGTGGAATGATGCCATAAATGGTTAGACAACTAGAAAGGGGAAAAAAAAACCAAAAAAACCTCTTATGAGTTTATACTTCCATTTCATTTCCCAAGATTACATTGTTAATATATTATATATCTGTTTATGGGGTATTCTCTATTCCTGTGGTTGCCAGTGAGTCACCAGCTCCAGTTTCCATTTTGTTTTTATTACAGTACCTTTCAAAACACGAAAGCAATGTATTATTTATTTCTATAACGCTCCTTAATGTCTTTAAGTAATTAGCTCTGGTGCTGTTTCAGATGTTTGCCACCACTACTGCGTGAACTCCGAGTCGTGCACGATTTCGGCCGACGGCCGCGTGGAGTGCGTCTGCCCCGCGCGCTTCGAGGGCCCCAAGTGCGAGGTAGACAAGTGCACCCGCTGCCACGGGGGACACTGCATCACAAACAAGGACAGCAGTGACGTAGTGTGCAAGTGAGTGTGTGTGGGGGAGAGGTTTCGTTCCAAATCCCACATTTAACAGCAGCTCTACTGCGTTGTCCTTGGCATCTCTCGCGCCGTAGCTTGTCCCTGGTGTGGTCACGTCACATCAGTTCCTCCGTGTGCTTCCTGCCCATGCCAAACCAACTGGCTCCTGGCTTTCAAAACCAACTTGTGGAGCACTCCTCACTGGAGGAAGCACAATGTAGCAGGAGGCTGAATGGCTTTTCACTTGGAAACGTTGAAATTAATCAAGTTAGCAATGGAGTTCTTCTATACTGTTGAAATTTCTTCATTGTTCTTCACTGTTGAAAATTCTGCTTTATCTGTGACAGTGATAGAAACACACTAAATACTGTTGGAGGCATAGGTAATGTGCTGCTCTATTGCTGAGTGATTGTTTTGTGTTCTAATAGCTTATTTTCATTAAAAGAAAGAAGAAAGATGAAATATATATTGTGCAATAATCTCACTGCCCATGCTAACTTTTCAAACCAGTAACCTAGAATTGTTTCAATCAGTAGATCTTATAACAATATATTAAAATACTGATTTTACAATTAAATGCTCAGATTTACTGAAATACTGATTACAATTTGCCTTTTTTTTTTTTTTTTTTTTTTACCATGGCAGTTGCACTAATGGAAAAATTGCCTCTACCTGTCAGCTGTGTGATGGCTACTGCTACAATGGTGGCACCTGTCAGCTGGACCCAGAGACAAATATACCTGTCTGTCTGTGAGTATCCTGCTTCCTGCAGATCATAGCAATGCCTGTGTGACAACAAATAATAAAATTATTATGCATGTTTCTGCATTTTTGGTCTCCTCTAGGATGAATAATGTGCTGCTTGCAGTTTCAATTTACACTGTTTGTTTTCTACCTGTTTGTGTAACCTCATGCTTTGCATAACTTTTTGCAAAATGTGTGTTGAAATTTAGAACTAAGGGCTCTATTGTGAATGCATATAGATACAAAGATATATCTTTGGAGACTTACAGTAATTTTAGGTCTGTTCAGGCATTTTTTTTCTGGAATGGAAACTCAAGATTGCCTGTCTTGCTTCTCAGAGGTGGATTAGGTCTGTTTTTTCCTACAGAGATGGTCAGATTTGGAGGCAAAACCTCTCTCCTGATAGCTGGAGAATAGAAAAAATCATGTCAGTGTTATTCCCCTTATGGAGATATGCTCATGTATTTCGTATTTCTGCCCTAACCTTCCCACTGCCCAGAGTACTGTGGCTGTTCTGGGGTGAGATTGTGCTCTCCCTCCTGTGTCATGGTCAGGAGAGTAATTCAGGGTGCTTTTCTTAAGCTCAGACATAAAAAGCAAAGGAATTGGTATTTTGTAGCTTAGAAGTGAAATATCATTGCAAGCAGAAAAGCCTACACTCTACTCCTTTCTTGAGAGCTATGGTGTATCTTCTTTTTCAGCTGCTCAATATAAAATACTGAAGTAGTCACTGTAGCAAGAAATTAATTTCTTTCCTGCTCTCAGTTACTCTGAGTGACCTAGTCACACTCTTTTTATTTATTTATTTATTTATTTTTAAATTTATTTTCTTAAAATTTTCTTTTCACAATGGTCTTCCACTTCTCCAAGCAACCTGGAGCTCAGAACATCCTCCAGGCTGGAAGAGAGAGGTGTTGGAAGACAGAATTGGACATGAGTGTCTCATTCCCTGGGTGACATAAGCAAATTGTTGCCCCAAGGGATCTGGCACCACAACTTTGTGAATAAAGATACAGCCACTCCTTCATTTTGTTGATGCGGGTGATCTTGAAAGAGAGTTTTATTCAGACTCTCAAAGGAGTTTCATAAATGCCTAGATTTTGTTAGTCTGACCAGTGGAAGAGATGGGCCAAGGGCTCCTCCCTGTGAGACACTTCTGCTTGAGAAAAAGGGCACACAATTGTAGTGGCACTACCACTGCAAAATTGTCAATGTATGTTGGCAGGTTCAGGGCTGAAGACAACATAATTTAGTTTTGCATGGTAGCCCTCATTCATTTGGAAATATTTTAAGTGCTTATTTTTATCTTTCATTATTATTTTTCCCTAGATTTACCATTTTGCCTGTTATTTGTGCCTCCTTAAATGTTTTTAATTGAGGACTAGAGACTGATAAATCCTGACAAAAGGAGAGTATCATAGCTATGATATGTAAGGCCCAAATATGCTGACTAAGCCTGGTGATTCATTTGCTTAAACACCTATTTTGGAAGTTTGTGACTTTTCATTATATATTTTCTTATAAAACTCTTATATTCTTTTTCAATTCACATGGAACACCATAGCATCTCAAGGAAAAAAAAAAAAAAGTTTTGTGCTTTAATTTGTGTGTGGATTTACAATACATAAATGCTGCAGGGTACACCAACACCACTAACAATGCCAAGAAAATGGTAATGACCATTTTTAAGGCCATTGCAATCTGGATCAATCAATAGAAATGTACATCTGACAACAATACTCTGAGATCCCTTCAGGCAGCAGAGACCTATTGTTTTAAAAGCTGCTTGATCATCACTCATGAGCAAACTTTTCAGTGTTGTCAGATGGAGCTTCCATGAAAAGAAAACATTGGTTTTGTCTTCTGTGGGTGTGTGCCCGTGTACGTGTGCGTGTCTTGCCGTCATTGTATATAACGCGTTTAAGATCTGTCCAGCACGAGGCAGAATATTCATGTAGGTCTATTTTACTGAAATTCTGCAGATGCTCTGTGGGGTTTAAAAGTCAGCGCTGTGACCAGAAAGTGAACCCTTGTGATTACTACTGTCAGAATGAGGGAATTTGCACTTTAACCACGTTTAATGAGCCGAGATGCAAGTAGGTTTAACCTTCCACTTAATGCTGCACATTCTGTGACATCATTCCAGGCCACAGTTCATTGGTTCAAGTCATGCACATTCACGTACATTTCACAATATATACTTAATCTGGGGGACCATTTCTATAATACACACTTACCCTTTGAGAGTTGCACTGATGAGTATATTTAAAAATACATTTGGAGTGTGTGTATCATCAGAGGAAGAAATAAAAGGCTTTATTTTACTAAATAAATTGGAAAAAAATGAAAATGCCACTTTGGCTCTATTGCTCATGTTTTGAAATATTTTACCGAGTTAATCCTACATAGCATAAAGTTTAGTGAACAGTGATATTGCACATGTTCTATAGTCTGACTTCCTATTTCTTCTCTGAACAGGGGAAGGAACTGAACAGCTATTTAGGTGCTACTTCAGGAATGAAGCTTTTATTTTTAAGTCTTGTTAATTTTATAGAAATAATGCTGTAAAAGAGAAATTTTTAAACCAAAGTATATGAGCTATATCCTAACGTTGGCTTCTCTGGTTAAAAAAGAAAATTACATTTGTACTCTCTACATCTCTAAAGGATTTTAGGTCTGTTTCTTAAAGAGAAAATTTTAATCTTCATCAGGAAAAGAAACAACCTTCATCTTTGAAAATCCTCTAAGGCAGATGTACAGAGAGATACAAAACACCTGTCAGATGAACAAGCTTCACTCAGTGGTTGTAAAGCCAAAGTCAGTAGTGAAATCGTGAACCAAAGACCTAGACTTGGGAGAAATGTGAAATTCACACAGATTTAAACTTCTCTCAGTGAAAAGTTTCTGGAAACACAGAATGCTGTGGGGATGTGATGTGGGTGTCTGGTGGGTAAAAGACAGTGACTGCTTAGGGTGAATAATCTATTTTTTTTAAAACATGGTCTCAGTTGCTTTTTGTTCTCATGCAATGAAACTCTCTGGCTTGAGGTACCATAAATCGGTTGGAAACAAGATTAATGTCCTAGCTGCCACTTACAGTTGGAAAAGCATGGAGTGGTCAGCAGTGTGTGGGACAGGGGTGCTTGGAACTTTTTGTATCTCCATGTATCATGCTTCTGTTTTCAGAATCAAGCAGTAAGAACATACTGCTGCCTATAAAGTTACATATTGAATGTTCCTTTCCTGTTTTTTCTCTCAAATGCTCCATAAGCCATTTGTCCACAGGTCAATGTTTTTCTAAACCAGCCTCTAACTGGGGAGTGGGTGATTTTTAGAAGAAATGGGAGATGCCTGGGTTTATTGTCATTCAGCAGGAGCTCTGCTCTCTCTCACAGTCAGCATCAGTTGAAAATGCAAACTTTACACATAATCATGCCCTTATTATCATTCAGGAAATACAACAGAGAATAAGCTTTAGCTGTTCCAAAGGGCAATCCTAAAGCCATAATTATAGAGCAACTCTAAGCCTGTAAGAACAGACTCTCCTTTCAACAGCCTGCACTGCTAGCACACATTTTTACTTTATCTTCCTGTCTCAAGGTGTCTTTTTAATGTTGAATGCACTAAATTACCTAAATATCAGTTGCACTCTGGAAGGAGGAGTTGTAGTTTTCACCTAACCACTTTAGGAAGGAATTAAGGCCTTACTGTGGCTTCATATAAGCCACCAAAAAAAAGAAGGTTTTATGAAGGCTATTGCCAGTTTCACTGAAAGCTCTGTCATGGTTTCAAATATGCAGAATATGCTGTGATTTCTCTTTGGACTCCTATGCAATCTAGAATATTAATACTTCACTTTATTTTTAGGTATGTGATGATTAATATTCCCCCTTCCCCCCACATTATTGTTCTTGCTCAGATACAAAGTTATGAGAGAATTTCAGAATGTTAAAATTTGGGGTAATGACCTTTTCTGAAAAATGTTCCACTTAGGGTGTCTTAAAGTAGCACAATCTTCTGTGTAGTTACTGCTATCCTGGTATTCCCATGCTACATTTTCAAGGATATCTTTAGTACTGCTCACTAATGGGTGGGGTCTGTGTGTGAGATATGCCTGAATTGCACCAGTAAATTCACTAATCTGTTGAAAAAAAAAAGAGAATGATCAGATCAGATTCATATGGGAAATAATCAAGAAATGCTTTTTCTGCGTATTTCACAAACTGTTCATTCCATCTGTTCTATCAGTCTGTCTTTAAATAAATACCTTTATTTATGTCTCTGTTTCCTTCTCACCAATTACCCACCTGTATATTCATTCCTTCAAGAGAAGCAGGGTTTAGAGAGAGATTACACCTTTTATGATACCAGTGAAGAGAACTGGAAAGAACTGAAACTTTCAAGTACTCAAGAGTGGCTCTGGTTGTTGAATGGGCAGGGCTTTCATTAAAGAATCTTTAGCACAGAATATTGCTCTCTCTCAGCTTTGTTTCTTTTATACTTTCATCATAACTATATGTTGCCAGAACTCCATCTTTTTTTTTTATTACTATTGTTATTTGTACCTGCACTTGGATGTGTTCTGTTATTATTATCTGAAAATAAATGTGATCAAATCATAACCCCCTTACACAACCCCCTTAGGCATGCTAGAAGTATAAAAATCAGAAGACAAAGTACAGCATTGCATTAGTTGCCTGTGGCTGGATGTGCTAACTGTTCAGAGGGATTCAAGTATGTGTTGCATTTCAATATTAGAACAAACATCAGCTCCTCTGTAGCAAAGAACAAGTCATCCTGGAGAGTTGATGAGAAGGCACAGACCATGCAGGAGCTTGGAAGAAAGCCTGAATTTGGTAACAGAGGAAACTGAAAAGTGAAGGGTGGAGAAAGAATCACTAACTTCATTTCTTAATGGAGAATTTTGGTCAAGTAACAGGTTAAGGACCATGAACAACTGGGGAGAGAACAAGTTGTGGAATTACTTAAAACTGATAACAAAGTTTGAACCTGGAAGTGCAGACATGGATAAATTAGGAAAAGTAGCTCCTGCAGGAGTGAAACAAGCAGGAGAGCTGTTCTTACAGAATCCTAGGATGCTTTTGGTTGGAAGGGACCTTAAAGCTTACCTTGTTCCAAACCCCCCTGCCACTAGCAGGGACACCTTCCACTGGAGCAGGCTGCTCAGAGCCCCACCCAGCCTGGCCTGGGCATCCCAGGGATGGGGCAGCCACAGCTTTTCTGGGAAACCTGGTCCAGTGTTGCCAAGTTGTTCTTGTCAGCTTCATACCCAGGAGGCTGGAGAGAGACACTGTGTGAGGGGAGGGTGTGGGGGTGAGCACCTGTGTGTGTGTGGTGGGGTTTAGGTCCCAGAATTCAGGAATAAAAGAATGCATTCCTCTTTATGGACGAGCTCCCCTGCAGCTCAAGTGCCTGTGATGCTCTGCCTTCCTCCTGACATTCCTTTTCTGTTGAAAAATCTTCCCATATGAACAGTTTTTATTTAAGTTCACATGCAGCTGTGCAAGTGCTACATTTACACGCAGGTTTATAATAAATAAACTTATCAATAAACCAAACTTTTGCTCAAAAAAAGGTTCATCCATGGTCCAGTTGTGGACAAATAAGGGACCACAGCCTGCAGTCTGACTGGCATTTTCTGGAGGCTGAGTAGAAAAAGCCTCTGTGGTGTAGAGCAGTTGCAGGATTGAAAAGCCTGATAAGAGAAGGCCCTGGTAACCCTGAGAGGCAGCACAAACCAGGAAATTTTATCAAGTATCCTGCAATAAATGCTTTCCATATGATTTCCTGGGGTATATCTAATGAGGTCCCCAATTAGAATTGCAACAGGAATGTCACAGCATTCTGCCAGTCCTTTGAGAGCTTTCTTTTTCAACTAAAAATATCTTTGTTATAAATATCTTGAAACTGAATATAATCTGCAGGTTATAGCTTTGTATGATAAAAGATCTTTTATCCACTTTGTACCACAAACTAGTAGCAGTCCAAGAACCAAATGAAAACAGGTGTTTGAAGAGTGGTTGTCAGAGGAGGAAATGTTAAGATCTTGGAAAAGAGGAATATGTATCTTTTTCATGGAGCATTTACTAACTAGGCTGTAATGCAGATATCCTTTCTCCATGAGTTTAAAATTGTTCAAATAAAACTTGTCTAATGTTTGCTGCTGTATATCACTGCTTGGGAAAAAAAAAACATGCTTGGGTTTTTATGTACCTACTTACCCAGTCTTTTCTCACCTTTTCTCTCTATTTTACCAATTCAGCCTCTTTTCATTTTGTTTTCTTGTAATTTCAGCTATAGTTGTAGTCACCTGGACATGCTTTTATTTATTTCTCTGCTATTATTTTTAGTATTTGTATAGCTTCTGTTCTGTACACATATTGCTAATTGCATAGTGGTTAATGACTCTCAGTTTCTTCTTTTTCTTACCTTGCTATGAGTGAGGCTGAGTTGCACATGGAAGTTGTTCTTTTACAGTGAACATCATGCAGCTGTGAATAATCATTTGTAGTAATCTCATGCCCCAATTAAAATTCATTTTTAAAGACACTTTTTTTTTTAATGTATATTTTGACTAAATTTCAAGGATTTTTTACTGTTCCTGGAAAGAAATTTTTTATTGTTTTGCCTGCTTTTGAATGATGTTCTTGTCCTATTCTGAATGTATTGGATTGCAAGGTAATTTGTATTTCATTTTCAGGTAACAAGTATAAATTTTGTATCCCTTAGCTTCTACATTATTTTTCTTTCACGATGCTGAGGGATGCTCATTAGACAAAACTACTAAATGTGGCTTCTTCATGCATGAAATGATCATGGAAAAGTTGCTACTTGAAAATAATGAAACCCTACAATAGAGGGGAAGCTGCAGATTGTGCAATTATTGATCAGCCCTGGAGTGGGACTTTTGGTCTTTGTTATGAAAGTCCTTTAATTGAGAGAGTTAATCAGTGGATTTAACTCTATTATATCAGCTCCCTGTATGAACAATCCATATCTGCAGAACTATTCCTAAATTTATTATAAGGAATAGTTTAGTTATTTGGTTTAGCACAAGGTTTTTATCATCCTCTGGCATCCTACAGAGTTTTGGGGAAAAAGGGAATTTTGATTTCTCTCTTTCAATGCAATTTAGTCTAGATAGTAAATAACTGTAATCCAGATGTTCTCTTACAGTTTTAATATTAATGATAAGACAAGTTCCAGTGAAATTTTAATGTTAAGTGTTCTTAAAATAGTGAGGCTAGATACTTTCATTAGGATGTTTTAGTATATATTGCTATATAATGACCAAAAGGAAAAGCAAAGTTAAAAAAATTACTTTGTATAATAAAGAAATATCATTTATAGCTAACAAACATTTTCAGTTCCCCTTCCACCTTTGTTTTGTAAGGACTGTTCCACAGATTCAGTTACACCTCTAGACTCATCTTTCAATGTTGTCATTTTTGGATCTGCACTGGTATATTGAGTTGGAAAACAGTTGTCTACAAAAGCACTCTTAACTGCATGTTATGCCTTCTGTATTATATTTTTATAACAATGCCTGTGGCACAAAGAGGGAGAAAAAAAGAGAAACAAACTTTTTTAAAAATTGCACATTGCCACCAAATTAGCTCTTTTTTTACTATTTTTTTTCTATTTACTCAGTCATTTCATAGTCAAATGGTCAAGTGCCTGTATAATGGAGTTTAGAGAGTTTGATCACACTGACCTGTAAGGCTTATACAGAAGTAGAGGAAAGGGACATTTTCTGTCATGAACAAACTCTGTAATAACAGCAGGATCGGAAATGTAAATATCTCCAGTCTAAACATTCCTCACTCCAAGTGCAACACCTTCATAACCTCAATTGAAAGTTTTTTAAAAGTGTCTCTTTGCAATGCTATTTCTTTTAAATAGATAATTCCCATGGCAGATAATTCCCCTGGCACTTCCCAAGCACTCATCTCTTTATAAATGTGGAACTAAATTGTTGCAGAGAGAGCTGTAGCAGTTTTATTAATGACCTTGGCAGCAGAACGTGTGCAACCTTTATTTTTTACTTTTATTCACTCTCAGTTTTCATATGGGCATCCCCTGTGGTACTGGTGCTCCTTGATCCTTCTCTGGTTCTGCTGGGAACTGGAGATTTGCACCTGAGATGTTCTCTGGAGCACCTTGCACCACACAGCTGACTCCAGCCTGTCCTTCACTGTCAGCTTCCCCATCTGTTTCCATCTGTATTTGTCTGGGAGTGACTCAAATCAGGCATTTCCACTGTTCTTTCTCCTGAGTCTGTGTCGATGTGAACATCTTTGATGAAACAAAGTGGCTTTGTGTGGTTCTGCTTCATTAATGCTTTTTTGTTTGCTCAGACTGCAAATGTCCTGTCTGACCATACAGCCCCTGAAAACTGCACAGAACAGCTCCTGGTACCAAAGAGTTTGGGAAAGGACAAACCACTGCACATCCAACTCAACCAGGAGTCTGTTCCCATGCTAGGAACTGAGCTGTCTGAATTTAAATGTCCTGACACCAGAAAATTCTGTTATTAAGAGCAATTTCTCTCTCAGACAACTAAAACTGGTGAAGACCTGCTCATTTCCCATGTTCCTGCATGAACAGTTGTCCATGTCCCAGCCCCATCATTGTTCATGTGCCTGCTCATGGCTGATTCTCTGTGTCAAATTCCCTTGCAGAAAGCATCCCTTTTCCCCGGGCTTTATACCTTTTTCTCTTCTGTCTGCCCAAGACAAGCCTTTAGTACCTTGCTGGACCATCAAAGGGCAGTCACTTCACCTCAAAGTGCAGAAGCAAATGGCTGCCATCTTTGCAGCTTCAGTCTCTTTAAAGTTTATTGGAGGAAGCAAGCATTTGGAAAAAAAAAATTAAAGTATAGTGGCAACTAACAATGTTTTTATGAGACTTCTATCAAATGCCTCAGGTGTTTCAATATTGCTGATGTTTTGCAATTAGAATGACAAGATAGGCAAAGAACTTTTAATATGTTTGCCTTATTTTTTCCTCTGTTTACTGCATATCTAGCTGTAGGATTTTTTCTTCACCAGCTGTTTTGATATCATGTCTGCCATAAGGTTTTGAAAAATGTGATTGTACATTATACAATTTTCTCATGAGCTTGTACTTGAATGCTTCATGGTGATCCTTTTGCTAGTCTCACTGTCTTATTTTTTCTAAACTGTTTTTATGACAGATTTATCAAAATGATTTTATACACAGTGGAAGCTTTTGAAACATTTAATATAAGAATTTAGTTGCAAAGTTAGATATGTCTAACTTGAAAATATTTCTTTCCTTCAATAGTGTAGTATTAAATGCAAATTGCCTGTCATCACAAGTTTTAATTACATGAGCTGAATCCTGAGCAGGAATGATGCAAAATATCAGGAAGAAATAGAAAGACTTTGTTTCATGTTTGTCATATGCCAACAGCTTGGAGCTGAGTAGAATAATCTAAGTATAAAGATTTATAGTGTTTCTCTACAAGAATGGAGACATTTATTTTGCAACTATATGTTGAAAATTGGTATTTTTAAAAAGCAAATTCCTTGAACAGTATCTTAGTAAGGTAAGCTGTCAGTGCAAGCATTTTTATCTTACATAATTGCTAAAAAGAGAGCTGGAAAGAAAAAGGAACAGATGCATCTTTTGAAAGATTAAAGTTGTGTTCCCTGTGACTTGCAGTGTGCTGAAGTGATGGTGAGCAGGTGGAAAAGTCAGCTGGGTTCAGTTATAAAATATATCATTGTGAAGCATGTGTGTAATTAGGAATTGGGGGTTCTAGTGAGGAAACCTAAGTGTGTATTTGCCATATTTATTTAAGTAAACAAACTTATTTCAATGAACATGAAGAACTTCTAAATTATAATGCAGTTTAGCTAGTGTGTGACAATATATGAATCAACTAGCAATAATAATCAATATATTAAAAAATCAATAATGCTTCTAAACACCCTCTGTAGAGCTTAAGCACTTTCATAGTGTATCCTACCAAAAATTAAATTAACTTTCCAAAAGAAGTTCAAGCCTAATATGAAACCCAGTAAAGAGATTTATCTGAATGTCAGGTTGTGCTGGAATAGGTTTAGGAGCAAGGAGAGAAACGAGCCAGTCTTCTGCAGTGATCTGCTAGGACAGAAGAGAGCCCAAAGCATCACCAGCACAGCTGCCTAGGGCTCCTCTCTGAGAATGGCATTGTTTTTGTCTAGAATATTTGGTGTCTTTCCAAAACTTCTTTTATTATAGACCAACATCAGTTGGTAAGCATAACCAGCTCTAAACTTTGCAATTTATTAAATCCTTAGGAAGGCATCAGATAGCAGTAGTTCTTGGAACTGTATGAGGGTAATGCTCTATTGCACCTCCTAAAGATAACTGATGTTGAAATTCATAAATAATTCAAAAAGACTTAGAAACAACATGATTCATTGCACAATATGCAACAGAGACAGATGAAAAGTGACTACTTCCTGCCGTTTCCACAAGGAGACTTTGAGGGTCTGTAGTAAACTTAATCATATTTACAGCAGGTTGAATAAGCAATTGGATTTCATTCAGGTATTTGTTTCTGGTTTTGATGGATTTGCTGAGTCTGCTTCCATGGACTCCTTGTGTTTCCTTGTGTGCATGGAGGGTGTTCTGAATCCCAACTGAAGAACAATTTGCATATTGATATTCACACAAGGAAATTATAGCAGCATAGCTGTGAATAATCCAGGCACCTGGCTCCTGGAACACATATTCTGAATATAAATAGTATTTAGGGCTTTCTGAGGCCAGGAGATGCTCCTGTCCCTTTAGGACAGCTCTTTATTCTTTGACTCTCAGGCCTGTTTACACACACACACATGTGGCTGTATTTCTGCAAATAAACATTGGTTATGAAGTTCAAGGTTTCAAAGGTCAAAATGCCAATATACCTTTGATTAAACTTCTTTTATTATTTGAGGAATTAGAAAAGAACTCTGGAATTAAGGCTGCAGTGATAATAACAGGAATCAAACACACAAAGGTGCAGCTTTAAACTACATCCCCACCCTGAGTGTTGTCAGTGCTGTGGCAGGGTCCTGCTGGCTCCTTTCATCAGGACTCTTGTTGGTTTTGTAGAAGCACTGCTGTGGTTCATGTAGCTCTTGAGAAGATGCTGGTGCTCTCTTTCATGGGTTGCTGTGTTAATAGCTGACATTTATTAACTTTCCCATCGTAATTGGGTCCTTTCAGATGTTCAGCCAACTGGTCAGGCACACAGTGTGAGAGGCCAGCTCCCAAAAGCAGCAAGTCTGACAACATCAGCACCAGTAAGTACTTCCAATCACTGCTGTCACTTGGCAAATTTGGCTCACTTTAGAGATCTAAGCCTTGTGCTATCTTAAAACGTGAGCTTGTGTCATGAAAAATGCTCATTACTGGTATCTTTTTCTTTAGAAAAACCAAAATATAGATATTTCTTGACTTTTAGATTGCCATTTGGTGTTGCACAAGGCAGTTCTTAGGCCTTGCACGCCCTGCTCCAAGTGCTAGCTGCACTTTTCTTAAGGAAAGCACATCCAGTGACGAGCACTTGGCCATATCAGCCCTGTGCAGGGAGCAAGTGGGAGACCTCTGCCCATTTAAATCCTACTGAAGGCATCAAAAATAGAGCTGCAAGTAGTGCATAACTTTTGTATTGGCCATCTGCAGAGGAGTGAGTTTCACCCACTGTGAAAATCATCCTGAAAGTAAGAATAGCTCCTGCTGAATGTTTTTAAACACCTCTGAAAGCATAAAAGGATGGCATTGCTGCAGTATTGGCAGCTGAAAGTGGCCAAGGCTGCCTGCAGAGTGCTGAGTGTGCTGCTGGTGCCCTGCTGTACCTGCCCTGGTCACATTTAGCCCAAGTGGAGCAGCACAATGAGCTGCCTGCTATTCAGGTCAGCTTGGTGGATAGAAGAAACTTTCCCAGCCATCCACACGAGTGAGAGAGCACTGACGAGCTGGAAATAGGCAAAAAAAAAGCAGGCAGAACCTGGGTCACTGCTTCATTGTGAGGGAATAACAGCTGCAGTTTGGGGAAGGGGCTTCTCCTAGACCCCAGGCTGCACCTTGGCCACCAAATGGTGACTCATGCCTGCTGGGATATTTTTCAGGGCTTTTTTCCTGAATGTTTACATGCCAAGACAAAATTAACTTTTTTTTTTTTTTTTTTTTTTTGGCACCTAGGTAGAACTTAAGGCAGTTATTTATCAAATCTTTTCTTAAAAGAGCCTTGCTGTAATATCCTTTACATGCTGAATCTTCATAAGCTGAAGTGAACTCAGGATGCTTCAAGTTTTTATTCAGTACTTCATTTTGTATCTCTGACAACCTGACTTGGCTTTCAGGCAGAAAGCCTTCAGGCAGAATTCAAAGCAGTTCTCAATTCTTTATTTAGACTGTGTTTAATGTAGAGCAGACACTGCCAGCAGCTTATTTTTTTAATAAATCAATAAATGTTGTCAGTGAAACAACCAGCAATATTTTTGTTTTCCACCAGTTAAGGACTGTGATATTAAAGAAAATACATGCCTCTCCACTTTGGCTTTATTCTGGATTCCTGCTTTTATAAGTCCTGTATTTATAACATAAAATTATTTGTCGCATGTATTTCTTTATGAGCAGATACTTAAAGTAAGGCTCAGAAATAAGGGTACAGTTACTGACCTTATTTTTGCAGATAGTCTCATTTCAGTGAAATTATCTGCCAAAATAATGTGAAGTCCATTTTGTTCTTCCCTGTTCCCTCCTCTCCTTTAACATTGCTGTCTGATCTGTGCACTGTTTTTCTGCTGCATTAAGCATTATTGTAGTTTTTGTGATTGCCTATATCAACATAACAAAATTGTTGGCTCTTGAGTACAATGCAGTAAAATGCAGCAAAATTCAGGAATGCACCAACCATCTAGAAATAAAGATTTCTGGCTGCTTTTTATTTTCCCACAAATAAAGATAATACTAATGCTAATTAAAATACCAATTATTTCTTCAACCAGAGCTAGGCTTAGTGGATATTTTAAATTAATAATTGCATGACCTAAACTGCTGAAGATCCTGGCCGTGCCACTCCAGTCCAAATTGTTCAGCAGCTCCAGATTTTCATGGACTGTTGCTGCAAATGAGGGCAGGGAATCAATCCAAATTATACTGGTATCCAAAAAGAGGAAAGTCCTGATTTGTTCATAAAAGTACTTGTGTGTACACTATTAACTGTAATGAAGTTGGGGTTTTTATTGATCAGCATTAAAACCTCAAACTGATGAGTGAAGCTCATCGCATGAAATTGCATTGTTGGCGTGGGAAATTATTCTCCTTTTAATTAATTTAACTGTTTTACAGCTGTGAAGCCATGATTATTCAATGATATTTCGCTCTGTTTTAGGAAGCATAGCAATCATTGTTCCTCTTGTTCTGCTGGTGACTTTGATCACTACTCTTGTAATTGGACTATTTCTTTGCAAAAGAAAACGAAGGTAAGTAATTTCATGTTGATTTATGAGGTAAAAATATAAATAAATATTTCAAGTATTTGCATCTTTCTGATATAGAAAAAATCACTTTATGTGAAAAACAAAAATGCAACAAATGACCCAAGACTTGTTTCTGGAGGCACCAAATTAGTTACATTTTGGTTCTTGCTGGAACAACCACATCTGTTATTGATACTTGAGTTCCTCGTGCAGTAGATAAAAAATTGTAGTTCTTACACACTTTGCTCAATCCTGACAGGACTGTATAAGTGTTACTAACTATATCCAGAGAGTTAGAGAACATAATTAATGTATTTCATTGAAATCACTTACTCAAATTTTGAGTATTGTTGAGTATTACATCTCCAAGATATATTGAAGATGCAAACAATTCTCAAAATATTTACTGTAGAGTCCCAAACTTTTCCTTATTAACGTATTCCTTTATTATCTTGCAGGGAATATTTGGTTCTCTTGAATTTAGCTGCCTTGGAGCTGATAATGATCTTGAGTTTGACTTTTTGACTTTGGGCATTTCTTCCAAGGCCATGTTAGGTGTCCAGGGGAGGCAGGAGTGTTTCTGCTGTATGAGACACCTGAGAGAGCTGCTGCCCTTCACATGTTCAAAGAACATCACCTTGATGGGGATGCAGATTTAGCAAGGGAAGGTTCCTGGTAATAAGGACATGGCCCACTAGGGAAGGCAGAGTGGGAATCAGAGAGCAAACCATTTACTTCAGGCCTGTAGCTGTCCTGCTTGCTGGCCTTGAGCAGCTGTCTTCCTTTCTCCTGGGGCTTGTTACCCCACATCTGAAACCAAGATATTGTCTCTTTGTTAAGTCCTTTAAAAGTAAGTGGTGAATCTGCTGTTTCTGCAAACGTGGTCATTTATGAGGCTATTTCAGTGCTCCAGGCTAAAAGAATCTTTTAGGTTACTATGATCTGGCATCACATGCAGCATCTTTCTCCCCTGCAAACTCTAGTGTAAACTAGTGAACATCAATTTTTAAAACCTTTTTTGTAAAGCCAATAAGATAAATACATTTCCTGACCATACTGTTAGTAGTGCTGACCCTGCCAGACTCCATGGATGTCATTATGTGCTGCTGCACCTAAAATGCCAAGTTTAGTGATAGCCAAATCCTGAAACCAGTTGCTGCTCTGTAAATTATTTAGGTTACTGAGAATCACTTGTTAAATAATAGATTTTCAGTGGAGAAATAGAACTAGCCTCAATAAAGGGCTTTCTTCTTAAAATTATATTTGAAAATGTATTTTAGAGTTATTTTATCTCTTCAGAGAAGACTGTCAAGTATTAAACTAGGTGTAGCTGTTCAACACTTGCATGCAACTGTTAAGTGGCTATTTTAGGAAATATTTTTTCAATGACATTTCTGAAAAATACAGATCATTTAGTATATTGGATTTCAGATACTGACTGCATCTTACTCAGCCAACAAGAGGACTTGACTGTTATCATCCTGACTGTGACCTCCCTATTATTCCCTTGTAATTCTAGAGAACATATTGCACTGGGAAAAAATTACCCTCTTGAGGTTATTTCAATTGCTCGGGCTGAAATCACCTCCTTAGCTGAAAGAAATGAATTCAGCCACAGAAACAATTCAACTCAATCACTTATCTTTACTGATACCTAATTCAAGGTTAAAAATAAGGCTCTGTCTTTTATTAAAGCTTGAAAGAAAATTCAAGTTGAACTTCAGTGTTCCAATCACCACTGGCAGGGAATGCAAACTGGAACGAGGAGAAGTTCATACATTTTTAATGCATCCCGATGGAACCATTTGCTTGTCCTCAGTTTACAGCTGACTTTGGGCAACTGGTTTGAAACAAAAGGGAAATGAATGAGCAAGAGGACATGGCTCATATCCTCTTTGCCTTCGTTCCTGCAGGGAATTGGCAATGACTTTGCAAGGCTTTCCTCGGAAGTGAGGGAAATCTGGAAATAACTGGAGGAAGTCAGGGTTGTAGACAGCAAGTGAACACTTTGTATGGATTCATGCCACTACAGCCAAACTGAGAAAAACAATAAAATTCTGCTTCCAGCTTCTGTGAGATCTATATCTAGACTCAGATTGTTACTTTGCTTAGAAAATGGAAGGATTTTATAACTGTCTCTGCAGGAAATGCTTTTTCATCCTGTTCATCTTAGAGATTAAAGAGAAACAAAATACCCAACAGCTCACTTGAAAGTTCACTATCTTCTTTTTTTTTTTCATGTATTTATGCATTACAGGACAAAAACTATCAGAAGACAACCCATGATAAATGGAGGACTCAATGTAGAAATTGGCAATCCATCATATAACATGTATGAGGTGGGCCATGACCACAGTGAAGGTGGTCTTTTAGCCTCAGATTTTACTCTAAATGCAGAAAAGGTAATTTCTTTTCTCTTTCTAGTGACAAAGCCGTTTTATGTCTTGCAAAGGTTTTGTCTTTAAATGTAATGAATAGAAATGTAGAACAATGAAATTTAGATTTAGTTAATGAATATAAAACCAAGTTAGATTTCATTAGAATAAATGTCATGTATATATTAACAGCTGTTTTGTAGTCTTATGCTGTCTGATGGTCATTTTTCCTAGTGCCCGTATTTGACCAAAATAGAGTTAGAAATTAACTACAAAATGATTGGGGTTTTTGTGTCAAGGCAGATGTGTTTATGAGCTGGCAAATCACAACCTAGTGGCAAATATTTAAAATTGGAAACGCATTATTGTCCAGCCCCTGTCTGAAGCACGAAAGAGTGCACGCATGCATAGGAGACTAACTTATTCCACATGTGAAAACTTGCCCAGGCGCGAGGAGCTGGGATCCCTGACGGGGCAGACAGATTAAATGTTTGCACAAAGCTAGTAAGTATTATCATTTCCTTGTAAGAGATGCTGTCAGTCCTGCAGCACCACTGCAGTGATTGAAGTGCCTGAGTGATGTGACACGGGATGAGCGGGGTAATGCTGCGCTATCTCTCCCGGAGCTCCCTAATCAGGCACACACCAAAGGGCAGCCATCACTCCCTGGCATTTCTGACAAAGCAATAACGGGATTACTGATAGCTCTAGGGATGTCACCACTGCATCACACAGGCAGTGTGTTCAGTGCAAGAGGTAAGCTGAAAATGGAGTTACTCACTGGAGGCAGAGTGGCTGAGCCAGTGCTTATTGTGAGGTCTGGCCCTAATCCTTAGTGGAAAATGGTCAGAAAATGCTGAATTTTATTTTCGTGTTGAATGTAAGAGTTTTTCATGCTGAGGATTGCCTAGAATGAGGGTTTTATAAATGTAGATCACTCTAAAATAATGTTTTTAGTTGGTGCACTGTTTATTCAACAGTGTTGATAAGTACACGTGGAAAATGCTCTATTAGCACAGAAACTGAAATTTTCTGTTTATACAGGCCAGATACATAGGGGGAGGGTCCACTGCATTCAAGCTTCCCCACACAGCTCCATCAATCTACCTAAACTCTGACTTGAAAGGACCACTATCAACAGGGGTGAGAAATGATGATCCAAGTCCATTCCATTCCACCACAGCCCCTTTCTAAAGAAAGTTTGTCTGTCATTTTTGAGTAGAGGCATTTTCTGTTTGTTTTTAATTTTTTTCTTCTTTTAATGGAATGAAGAATGACAGTAAATAATACATTTTCTATTTGAAATAAAGGGTCCCCCTCTGCATACAAAATTTCATCTGTACCCATCATCGTAATATGATCTAAAACTGCAAATGTCTTTGCAAGGAATAAAAAAACCAGTAAGCAATGTGATGCTTTGCCATATTCTAAGTTGTAAGTTTAGCTTGGTCATCACAGCCATTTATCCTGATATATTTGAAATTTGTATGTAATTACAGGCATTTAGTGAAGTTTATCAAACTGAAAGATGGTCAGAAATAATGGAAACAAGTGGTTTTATTTTAGAGGAATTTGATGCACATAAAAATTAACAATTCCCTTCAATATTTGCAGAGCATGTTATAATTGTTAAGATTTCAATGGATTTGTATGATAAAAGAGCTCCTCCTAAAACATTGGAATTTTTTTTACTACAACTTAGCATGAGGTTTGCAAACATTAAGATTTAAGATGCAAAAGGGACATCAATACAACATTCATTTTCATGTGCCTCAATATATATCCATCTTTTGTGCCATTCACGTTCTTGCATGACTGTAATATGTTGTGTTTGGAAAGTTAATAATTGTTATGGGGTGTGTTTTTTCTGATGGAGCACAGAACCATGGATGATGAAAGCCAGAATATTCACCCATCTTTAACTTTTTCTCTTAAATTCTGGTCACTCCAGCTTCTTTCTGTACCTCACAGTACTGCCTTGTGCAATCAGTCCCACTCAAAGAGGGATCATGAGGCAGATCTACTATTGCATATAATTTTAGTAACTCAACAAGGCACTGCATAAATGCAAAGGATCTCTGTTCTGTTGTGGTTATCACCCTTAATAATGGTTGTCAATGGAGTGAAAAAGTCCTGACAATTGAAATAAAACTAAATTTCTGATTATAATCATGACCACAAAAGTAAAGGTCTATGGGGACAGACAGGTAGAACTGAGAGTAGCTCTTTTTAAATTTTTTTTTATTTTTTTTTTTTATTAAATAAATTTGGCTCACCTTGTTCTGCCTCCATTCCAGGAATGTCTGGACCACAAGGCAATCACTTTTTCATCTGTAATAGATGGAATGGGCAGCTTTTAACTCCCTCACTGAGAAGCTGCTGTAGCTATCCAGACTGAGGAATATCTTAATCCTGGGCTCAGAAACAGAGTTGAGCAACAAGGAAAGGAAGAACTAAGACTTAGAGTCATTTTTCATTCTTTGTTTCCCAGGGTGTACTCAGGATATTTTCAAGTCAGGAAAACCTACCCAGTTCTGCTTTGGCCAATTCAAAGTTTAGCCACTTCTTATTACACCAAACAAATTAATTTCCCTCTTTTAGAGCTTCTTGATGTTCCACTCAGTATCTGTGCAAGCAGAGCAGTGCTGACAAATCAGTTGTAAAAAGAGGAGGATTTTGACCACAAGGTGCCCTTTCCTGTTATCATGGATAAAAGCTGAGCTCTAATTGGATAGCAGAGTTCTTGAGACAATAATGGCACAAATAGGAAGGAAGTAGTGGAGACTCGGGGGATTTCTCACACAATAAAGTGCTTTGCAGCATTAAAAATGGAATTGTCCAATGCTGAAGTGCCACTCATTTCAACAGATTTTTTTCATTCCAGTCCAAACCAGAAAAATTGCTGAGAAAAGGCTTATAAATTTGTAACTACTATGATATATTAACAGTTATGCTGGTTTATTATTAAAGTTTAATTTACATGACGGAAGTCTTGAATTTTTTGGTCAAATCATGTTGTGTATTTGGGCCACAGAATTCGAAAACATGGTCAGCTATTGATGGGATGCTGATGTCTTAGAACAGGTAATATATGGAAACTGTTGGCTGCAGTTTTCTACTGTTAAACTTGTCACATGGTCTCACAGTGCACCTTCTCTATAAACTCCTTCATATCTATTCTGAAATCTTCCAGTGTAATAAGGTGGACAAGTCAACCTCAGAGACATTTTTTCAAGGTTTTTAATTTAATTTTTGTCAATGTTTTTATGGTTTTGATATCATAATATGCTGCATGTCTGTCATTGGTTACTTTAATAGCATGTCTCATCATGAATTTAATTTTCAACTAAATAATTAACTCATCATCAGGTTTGCAGACGTCCAGGTATCTATTAAATATGTCCTGTTGTATTTTATGTGTACTTGTTCTTGCTTTAACAGAGCCATTTCCATTTCCATAAATGCTAATTTTGATTCAACCTGACTGGTCTAATGTTTGCTTCATTTCTCTGCAGCCAACAAATTACGCCAATCCAGTATATGCAAAGTTATACGTGGATGGACAAAACTGTCGAAACTCCTTAGCAAGTGTTGATGAAAGAAGAGAACTTCTTCCAAAGAAAATAGATATTGGGATAAGGGAGACTGTGGCATAATCTGCTGTTACCTTTTGTACTCTGTATAAATGTATAAAATATAAGGATTACTTTTCTATGTACCAACAGTATTATAATTGTTTTGGCATCAGCATTACCTCTGTTTTTTGTTTGGTTGATTGTTTTCTGGGTTTTTCTTTTGCTGATGACTTTTGACTGACCATTTGTAAGGTATTTTTATGAAAAAGAAACTGCACTACGGTACAATTTACAACAATGCTGCTGAAATAACACACCTTTAAATTTGTTAAAATGGCAAACAACATATTCGTTTGTAGCGTGAAAATGAGCAATCTATTTTCTATGAACTTTTTTGGTTCTACTTAATCGATGAAGATGGTATCTGCACTTTTTCATTATGTAGTCTGGAAGCTGTAGTACAGTGTGTAATTTTGTTTATTTTAAATGGTGAAAGAATGATTGAATGGTCTACTCTCTTCTTTGTGCCCATTAGAACTTCTCTTCAGATCCTGATGAAGCTAGGTAACTTTTCACAAACAAACATAACTTGCTTTTAAATTAGCTTTAGGTTGCCAAGAAGTAAACAAGACTATAGAAGTGAAACATCTAATGATCTGCATGAACACAATGATTATGTTTCAGAAATTCAGTGACTGTACATGATATACTAAACATATATACCATGTAAACAAGCTTTGTATTTATTAAAACCTTATAGAACATAGTAACGATATATCTTGGAAGCTGAAACCTTACTTGCTGTGGGACAAAGCATACGAACTCCAACAGTCCTGTAGGACAGTAGCCACCCTAGAGCACAAGAGGGCATTGCCTACACATGCTTTACATGTTTATTCACTTAATCACACGCAGTTCTGATGGATTAATAACTCCCCAACTCACACTGAGCAGTAGGCAAAAAGCCAGACCCCAAACCTTAAGCACACTCAGATGATCACAGCATTCGGTTTTGACAATCATAAATAAAACCCCTCACACCTCTTTAGTGATACTAAAGGATTCAAAACACAGCAGTTTCTTTAAATTAAGATCAACTGTGGTATTGTGGAGGTAAAAGGAACCAAGCTGCATATTAGTAAAACCTTAGCAAAGCCCAAGTTTCAGTAGTCTGGGTTCAACATCAAAGTCCAAGTATCAAAAGTGAAAAGCATCAGTATCAGTTTCCAGCACTTCTCTGACCTGGCCTGTTTTCTGTTGTTGCTGAGGCAAAATCCGACTCACTTTTTTTTTAATTTTGATGGAAATAAAGAATACAATTACTTTCAGGTTTGAACTGAATCAAAATATTTTATACATAACTTTAAAGGCACAAAAGACGTATTCACACATATACTGTGGAGGACTCTTCCTTCCTCTGCTAGACATGACTGACTTTTAGCTATCATAATATATTAACCTAACAGATTAAATATGTTTGTGGTTGCTCTTTATTCCCTTTGTACAAGCATTACAAAAATAACTGCTGTTTTATAAGAGATTTTTGTTGTACTATTGTGCATGCATACTACCTATTTCTAAACTTTGCCATATTGGGGCCTTTATAAAACTCTTGATTTATGTAATACTAGTGCAATTTTGCTTGAACAATGTTATGCATATCATAAACTTTTTCAGGTTCTTGTTTAAGTACATTTTTTTAAATTGAACAGTATTTTTCATTTTGGTTATAATAGTCATTTTGCCTATGTTTCTACAATGAAGTGTTAAATACTTTATAAAAAAAAATTGTTGACTGATTTATTTAAATGAAAATCTACATACTTAATTCAGTGTGTTGACTAATTTTTAAATTTAACTTATAAAATGAAAGCTAAAGAAATAGCAAATTGAAGCAAAAAAAACCATTACTTTGTACAAATGGCTAAATCCATTTTCTTAATGAAAATTTTTGCTTTTTATACAAATTCTATTTGAATGTTTTTGCAGCTCTGCACGTGTTTGGATGACTTAGGTGTATAGCTGTATATTAATGTCAATAGAATTTTAAAGCTATTATTTTTTCTATCAAAATACTGTATTAAATAGTTTCATACCACACAGCTACGATTCCACAGGTTCTGCCTTTGTTCTGCTGACATCATCAGAGATGGATTAGGCCCTCTTTTATTTTATTTTTTTTTCCCCACAATTGCAGTTGTTATGAGGCATAAGTAGCTGGAAATTTCAGAAACTTTGCCATTAATTTTCTGGAAGAGAATCTCTTATCTTCAAAACTCAGGTAGATCTAAACTTTATCTGGTGGGTATAGAAGTAACATGAGTTAAAACATGAATTCTTACACAGGCCTGAGGAATTTTACTTACTGTGATGTCTCAGTTTCCCTTCGCTGAGACATTTTATTTACTTTACACCTGCTTGAGAGTTATTACTTTATAAATAATAATTTATTTCCTTATAAATGCACATTTGATGTTAGTGGAGCTATTAAATCTTCAATATTAGATCAGAATGAGGTCATAAATATGTAGGCAGAATTTTGATGGAGATGCTGAGCTCTACCACTGCCATACTTAATAATCTTCAAATTGCACATAGGTGTAACAATCCACAATGGGGTTTTGTTTGTTTGTTTTTTCACTTTACCAAGGTTCTCCACAGGAACTCTTTCCACAATCCTTCCACAGCCCCAGAATCCCCAGGTTCTGTACGAGGGCAGAACACACAAGAAACTGAAGGGTGAAAGATTGAGGACCTGATCAATTACTTATACATGCGTCCTCATAAGTTCAGTAAAATGGTTTTGGGCAGGAAATTCTATAAAATTTTGTAAGGGACAAGAGAAATGTTTAATTTTTTACATTCCCACAGCCTTTTTGCTATTGTTTAAGCACAGATTCATGTGTGTCGTAAGTCGGCACAAACTTAGAAGTAAAAAAAATTGGCTGCATCACAGAAGAATCTGTCTCTTCAGAGTGTAGTTGCAAGGCTTTTCCTGGCTGTTTCCCTGTGAAAGCATTCAGTGAACACCCAGGTGAAATGCCAGTTCTGTACTATTCCACAGAATTCACTGGGATAAATTTTTTCTCCCACAGTACTAATGATTTTGCTTAACAATGGGAAGCTGTCTGTGGGTTCCACAAGTAGCAGGAGTTAAAATTATTTACAGAAATGGAACTGTTCATTGACTTTGTGCTCTTAGGCTAAGGAATACCCACATTTCCTTTCAATAGACAACAAAAATAAGTCTAAGTTTGAAGGGGGACATGTGATGTCCTCCATCACAAACTAGGTTCTAAAATTCTTTGCTGAATGGAGAATCTCTATGCAAAACATTAAAAAAAAGGGATGTGTTGAAAATTTTATAGTTCTCTCTAATGGATTATTTATTTCCTCCCAGAAATTATTCTAGTTTATTTACATAATAGTGCAGTGGAGTCTCTGCCTTGTAATTGGCCTCTTGGTCTATACAGGAGTTTGCATAAACTCTGAATGATGACAACAAAATTCTAGATGACAAATTGAGATGGGTGATGCTCCTGGTACTCTGATTAGTCACTCCACAAAATTGAGATTGCCAGCATCAATGCAGTCCTCTTGATGAACACACTAGGAAGCAGATTTGAGAATATTTATTTTGCTGAGCATGTTCTGTTTCTTTCTCATTTCTAAGAGAGTCATGGTGGTTGATGTTTGCAGAAGGAAAGCCCTGTGGTGGAATGCCTTTAAAATCCCTACTTCAGTCAATTACCTGGCAGTGAGATTGCTGAGAAACTCCAAATGTAGCAGCAATTGTTTTATTTTTATCAGAATCAGTGTAGTCACATATATTAACTGAATTTTGTGCAAACATTTCAGAAAATTTGTGAAAGTTCCTAACGTATCAGAATAGAACCAATGCATCCCCTTTTTGGAGGATGAGAAGATGACAGAGGGAAGCAATGTCAGTGATGATAAAAGGTCCTCAAGGTCGTCAGCCTTAAAAGGGAAGACATTTTTCATGAGGAACAAGCAGAACAACAATGAATCTTGTCTGTCCAACCCTGGGCATCTCTGCAAAAGTACTGAGGCATTTGGAATTTTTCAAGTCTTAGCTGGACAGAAGGATGGCTGACGGAGGGATGGATAATTTATCATCCTAGGTCACTAAGTTATTGTGCTTTACCATCTCCACATGTGAAATACAGATCTCGTGGAGGCAGGGGTTGCTCATTCAGTGCCCATGTTTTAAGGTGACAAAAAGGAAGAAAAAAGCAAAGGGAATCTTTTTGCTTCCCTGTGGCAGCTGCACGTCACTTGGTGCGTGTTATGCCTCTCGTGACCTCTGACAGGGAGGTTCAAAGCTGAGCTTGTAGAGAGGGAACTGTCTGCTGGCCTCAAAGGATGTTCAATCAGTTTCCCCTGGAATGAAGATGATGGTACTGCTGACCTCCACTACTGCTACTAAGCCTATTAATGATCCATTTTTTGGTTTTAAAAAAACCCTTTAAAGTACTACAATGCATACAGATACAAAATGTGTATAGTGAATAGTATAGTATCAGAACTCATCTGTAATTACTCTGAGTAAAAAATAATTTTCACAGTTGAATAGAAAGGAAGAGCTGAAACTACCATGGAAACTCAAATGAAATATTAATTTAGGATTACTGCTAAAGCTCTTTTAAAGTATCTGTTCATGCTGGAGAGAAAAAAAAAAAAGGATTACAGAAACTGGCCACTGAATTTTTCTTAAATTATTTCCAATTTTGAACGTTACAAGAGTTGGCACCTCAGAAGATTTCAGGAAACAAGCTGTGTAGTCCAATAGTTTCTCACTGTTTGTAATGCACAAGCAGCATTCTGTCATGAGTTGGTGTTGGATGATTCATTAGTGATAAAGAGACTGAGGTAAGTGCGTGCAGATTCATGAGAACCCTTGCTGAAGAGATGACCTGCTCAACAGGTGAGTGTCCAAGCTTCTGAGTAGCTCAAGGGGGTGTCAAGGATTGCATTTGAGCCTGGGGAATGGTTTCCACCTGCTGATGTTTAAATCTGTGCCCTGTGTGTGCAAGCAGCTCACTGAGCTCTGTGACAGACCAACACCTGAACCAGGGCAGCAGCCACGGTGGACTTTGCTCTGTCCAAAGAGCAGCAGCCAATGCTAGGGCAAAGCTTTAATTCCATTGAGGACTCTGAGGTTTTGGGTCTCCCAAAGTGGAGCCAAAAGCGGTCTGATAGAAAAGCAAGAATGAAGCTCTCAAGAGCATGAGGTTGCTGGTGTGAGAGCAGTGACACCTGATAGCAAAAGTGCAGCAGGCAGCTCAGGGGGAGCTTTCTGCCCTCCAGCTCTGCCCTCATCCTGGGCTGTGGCATCACACCCTGCTTTCCCTCACACATTCAGAGAGTGGCCAGCTGTCCCCAGAGCTGCCCGACAGAAATTCTGCACACCTGGTGAAATATGAGATTAACTGCTTGGTAAATCAAGAAGTGATTACTGAAATGTAAGTATGGCAGCTGTAGTTGTGCTGTTACTTTGAGGTGTTAGAGGCCCATTAAAAAATTTCTTTTTGAAAAAGAAAATTTTTCTGTTTAAAAGGAAAAGGAAGAAAGGTTCAAGTAATATTCCCACATACGGGGAAATGGTCTGCCATGTCTTATAATAATACATCAGGAGAGATGTCCTTCAGGAAGAATAAAACAAGATGGGATGAGTGGTCTGGTTTATGAGTAAGGTTAAGGTTGCTCTTCTACAGGTAAGCTGTAATTCTGGACATCTCTTTTCTCCTACCTGACTCAAAAATGGAATATGTGCATATTCTGCATTTTTGTGTACACTTGTAAACGTTCAACTTCAAAAGTCTGGTCTAATCTGCTGCTTTTCAGAGCAGGAGGAGTGCACGGGGGAGTAGAACTGGGTAAAGGTGTCCAGTGCATTCCTCAGTGATCAGATCTGTTGGACTGTCAATCCTGCATGTCTGTCCTTACTTCAGGAGTCACAAAATTTCAATTAGAGGCTGGCAGTCATTGGAACTTCTTTTATATAGTGAGAGTGCACCAGGGCTCTTTGTACAGCAGAGCCAGAGTCACTGTGCAATAAAAGCTGTGTGTGAGCTCCCCAAGGCTGGTGTCAGCCCCTGCTCCCCCAGGCTGGAGATCCCAAGGACTTTTGGTATCCTTTCCACCAGCTGGGGTGAGCTATGGTGGTACAAACAAAACCTACCTCACCTGTAGGGCTCTGTACCTCAGCAGGCAGTTTGAAAATTGGTCTGTCATAAAGAGAGAAACCTTCTATGGGATTGTCTGAGTCTGCATGATTGGGTTCAGACCTTGTTCTGCCCTGATGTGTCTCATCTGACACTTTTCAGAAGCTGTTAAGCCTTAGTGGAAGATCTGTGATGATTTTCTGCATATATTCAGCTATTTTAATCATCTTGAAATTCCTGAAATCCTAGTAGTTCATTGCCCTGAAAAGTAATTTAATGTACATTTTTCTACAGTTTTAGCTCTAGTTCATTTTTTTCTAGTTTGTTTCCTACAATGCAGAATCAGATCTACTTCTTCACTATTCTTAAGGAACGTGAATAAAATAAAACATAATGCCTAATTTGAGATTGCTATTAGGGAGATATACTACCACAGTTGTGTCTGATAGGATTAAGTTGTGCTTTTTTTCTGCTTAAATTAAAACATTAATGCAGCTTTCAGTGATAGGTACTAAAACATCTTTATAAATATTTGAAAAGACGCTGTTCAATGAACTGTGCAAGACAGGAGGCTGACCTCGCACAACTAATTAATTACCACAATCAGAGCAACTCCAGACAAAGTACCCTCTCCAGCAATTTGAAAGGTAATTAACATTCATGTCTCGTAGAAGTCACTTGACTTCCAATTATGATTAAATATGCAAGGGCAGGGGGACACAGCACTGGGAGAGCTGAGAGCAATCCCCGAGTGCAGTGGCAGCAGCTGGAAAGGAATGTCAGGCATGGGAGGACTGGGAGGAAAATAGGGAAATAAGGATTGCACATCCTTGTGTCCCACTGAAGGACTCGTGGGGTGAAGGACCACCAGCACCACCACTGGGTTTGGCCCCACTTCTTTAGCCCAACAAAATTCTTAGCTGGTTATTTCCCAGACTGAGTCATGCTGGACAGTTACAGTTGTCCATAATCCTAACCCAAATATTATCTACCCAGATTTAAAAATATCTGGCAAACTATATGACAGCTCTCATGCGTTTTGTTATAGAATTAATTAGTCTTAAAGGATTGAACAGCATCTCCTGTCACTGAAAAAGTCGTAATTAGGCACATCTGACTTGACAACAGTGTCTTTCTTTAAGGAATGGCAAAATTGAATGAAACAATATTAAATTACTTTAAAGGGTCTGTAGTCAGCAGGACAAACCTCTTTTTTGTAGTAAAAAGTTTACGTATCCATTACAACTTGTGTCTAATGCTATAAGTGTTTTAAAATGTAGCTAATATTTCAATATTTCAAAATACCTTAAAGGAATTTTCTTCTCAAACATCTTTTTAAAGTAGACTTTCAGAAAGATGCTTTTTTAAATTAACATTTTAATGAAGGAATAAAATAATTTAGGTTAACAAGCACATTAGCAGTAATGGAAACAGCAAATCAATTACCATAATGAAAATTGAAAAGCAGCAATCCTACTGTCTGTTTAAATAGCCATATCCCATAAATACAGTATGACAGCCTGGATCTTGTCACATATTACTGTATCACATCCTATTTTCATTGGCATCATTAATATCAGAACAACTGCTACAGTCCACCAAAGAGAAAAATGCTGAGGTCAGTCACCCCGGGGTGGTTAATTGCTTCCATGTCACCAGGAGCAGGCAATAACCTGTGAGCACTGAAACTCCATTGCACTGCTGGGTCAAGTGTGCTTATTTGTACAGCTTGATGTAAAATATGAAAGTTCATTGAAAAGCACACTTCACCCTGAGACCAGCTCAGTGACTCTCCAGAGGGAGGGAACAGAAGCGTTCCTTGCCCTGGGACAAGGAGCAATTAATTAGTCCATCAGGAGAGGAGATGTTTCTCAACCTAGCAAAGCAACAGTTGTGTCTCAGAGGAAGGGAAATGAGGCCCTTCTTAATTAAAAAAAAAAAAACAAAACACCTACACAGTCTTGTAATGGCAAGAGAGCAAGACTAGATCTGGGATGAGCCTTTGGGGAGCTCACAAAAATCTGTCTGGCTCCACAAACAAGTGCTGTGAGAGGGAGCTGTCTCCAGGGGTGTGGAGCAAAATGATGAAGATTCAAGAGGTACGGGGAAAGCTAAAGTAAGTTACCTAAAATTAAAAAAAAAAAAAAAACAAGAGGAGAAATAATGAGACCTGTGGTTTTCGGTGGGGGGGTGTTCATTTGGAGCTATGTGGTGTATTTTAAATGTGGATATTATGAAGAAATAATTCTGTTTAGATTTTCCCTTAGCTGGCTGAGGGGACTTTGAGGGATGTCAAAGTTCAGGATAATAACTTCTCCCAAGAAGTTATGGAAAATGATTCTAGCTAGTAAAACACCTTTCATATCCTTTGAATTCTTGTTTTCCAATATTTCAGCGAGTAACTATCTCTATAGATACTTTGTGTATCCAAAGTCTGTAGGACTCAGTTACTGGAAGCCTCTTATTTCTTAAATTGTTTTCAACCCTTCTTTATTCCTATTCCATAGTACTCAAATGCAGCTCTATTTCTTTAATGTTTTCATAGGGTTTTTTGCTTCCTACTCCCTGGCAGGTTGAAAAAAGTCAGGGAAATTAACTGGATTTCCATGGGTACCGATGATATGAAATTGAGTTCTTTGTACAGAGCAGTTCCTTTTATTTATACTTCCTGCAATTTCAGAGTTCAAATTGCAGTTTAAAAACTTGTGGTGTTTTGGAAGAGTTGAATGATAGAAACACAGAATCATACTCATTACAGATGACAGAAACCCTGCGGACGGCACCGAGGGAGGGAACTACTTAATTAAGAATCAGAAATACAGAATCACAGGGCTTGACAGTACCTTGGGGTTCTTCTTGCCCTCTCCACATTTCTCTAACAGCATCAGCTATAGCTCAGGCAGCCTCCATAGGCATTTCTCCAGAATTTCTGAAGAGTGACAGCAATGTCCCTAAACGGCCAATTTCAAGAGTGACAGCAATATCCTTAAACAGCCAATTTCAGCACTTGCTGTCCTTAATTTTTTTTTTAATGCCTATGTCTCAGCTTCCACTGGTGAAGTTTAAAGCTGCTTGTGTCATCCATCATGGACTACCCTACTTTTTACAACCCTTAAGAACGTGAGGAGTTAAAATGAAGCAGAGATGACCCTGCTGTGGTGGGACCTGCTCTACACCTCATGAGCACAGAGGGTCCTGCAGTCCAAGTGATCACAGAACTCTGAATTGTCACTGCCCTGCTTGTAAATCTTGCTCTGTGAGTGAAGGCATGCATTGATCCCTTGCTGATGCCAGGCACGACCTGTAAGGAGCTAACCCCCAAACTGAATTGGCACTGTGAGCAGATATCTTCATATTTCAGCAGAGAAAAACTCCAAACAAGGCTGTATCCATACCACTGCAAAATTCTGGGCGTCAGAGAGTCATGCAGATAGCATTTCATGTATCTAAGAAGTTGGACTCAATCCCTCTGGGGTACTTTGAACCCTGGATGTCCTATGGTTCTATGATAATGTAGCCAATGCAGATAATTTCATTATGTCTATGAGAGCAAGATCTGTGCCTACAAACCTTCTGAATCCTTTCTGCTGGAGAAACCTCTGAGTTTTTTAGGTTGGAGGAAGGTCTGTGCTGGTAGAACGAAGAAGAGCCTTTCCCCAGGATGACATTTGAAATAGCTGGTGTCTTGCATGTTGCCAGGTGCTCTAGTGAGGTGGGATTTTTTGCTGTTTGGGATTCCTCTTACCTGCCCCTTCAGCATTATTAGCTGCTAAAGGGAGGATTTCACAAAACAGAAAAGAAGGCAAGAGAAGTGAACATCAGAGAGCAATCCTAGGAAGGCCCTGACCCCACATTTCCTTCATGAAGGGCAGAAAAAGGCTTTTCTGTAGAGGCTGTAGTTGTGCAAGGCATTGGGTCTGTTCGGTGCAATTGCAATGATCACACTGATTCTGTCTCCAGCATTTTCTCTTCAGCAGCCCTTAACTTGCACTCCAGCTCTCTCCTCTCACTCCTCACCCTTGCCACCAGGCTCTCTGGCCCCAAGGAATTGAGACACTGCCATTTCTCCCCCTGATGGCTCTTGAATTCTCTCTCAGCTCCATTCTGTGCTGACCTGCTCTGAGCACCAGACTCACGACCTGCAGAGGATGGACGTCTCAGCCAGCTGGGCTGGACTGGCTCATGATAGCCTTACACAGCCCCCTCAGGGCTCATGATAACCTTACACAGCCCCCTCAGGGCTCATGATAGCCTTACACAGCCCCCTCAGGGCTCATGATAACCTTACACAGCCCCCTCAGGGCTCATGATAGCCT
>JAYDZK010000274.1:4948309-4978613 GCA_034509185.1 Euphonia xanthogaster
GATAGCCTTACACAGCCCCCTCAGGGCTCATGATAGCCTTACACAGCCCCCTCAGGGCTCATGATAGCCTTACACAGCCCCCTCAGGGCTCATGATAGCCTTACACAGTAGTGAGGCTCATGAAAAGTCAAATTCTAAAGGACACAGAGGGAAATGGGCATTTATGATAATAAGGGCATCTCCTACTTCAGTTTTCTTTGCTGTCACTGCGTAGAGATTTTTTGTTTCCATTGAAAACTCTGCCTGACCTAACCTAGAGCAGCCTTGCAAAGCAAAGTGCTCCATTATGCTACCTTTTTTTCCCCCTGTAATTTCAATTTTGATTGTTTTTAAGAGTTCTCTGTACCTGTTCTACTTGCTAAGCTGGGGGGAGCTTGGCAGCAACAACCACAGAGATGGATCTGCTTTACTTGATTCTGCTCATGGAGCTGTTCAGCTTCATATTAGAACATCAAAATCACTTTTGTAAGTATTTTTTGTGTCAGTGTGAGATGTGGTGACACTGTTTTTTAGGAATTTTTAGGAATTTCAGAATATTTGAGATTATTGTGCTGCAGAAACACATGGATGCCTTCTAAAGTCCAGGTACATGGGCAGGAAGTGAACTTCTGATTTTCATAGCGTGGTATCACAAAATTAAATTTCTAATAGGAAATGGATATTTGCATAACCTGCTCTTTAAGAGTGCTCTGAATTCCAAGTTTGCTGGGAAAGAGCATTTATTGTGATGTGACAAGTATTCAGTGTCCATTGCTTTCCTTAGATGATGGCAAAAAAAGTGCCACTCTCATAGGGACAAAACAGCTTTACTCATGAAGCATTGAAACTGTTGAATTTTAATCTAATCTACTTAACTATTTTATCAACATTCTTTAAGCTGATTAAATCAGTTTTTTTATACTCTAGAATTTAAAATCCCTTCTCTGGATGTTTCCTGTGAGAGCTTGAAGTTAGTCCAGTGTGTGTGTGTGAATGTACAGCGGAAATTAAAGGCTGTTCAAAATTCTGTGCAGCAAACCTGCTTCTTAATGACAGGGAGGTTTTTTTTAGGTTCGCTGTGCAGTCCAGGCATATGATTTTTTGTTGTTTTTTTTTTTCCTGAACCATGTTTACAGCTGAAGGCAGCAATGTAGTTCACACTAGAGCATAAATCTGCAGGCTGAAACCCTTGCTAGAACACACAGTATTGCTATTGAGAGTACTCAAGTGAAAAATTTGAAAAATTGTGTATTTAAAAGTGCTTGTAAAACCCTGTTGCCCTCTGGATATGTCCAGGCCCCTTGTTTACTTCCATTTTTCACCAACAATAACAATAATGTCACTGCAATGAACATTGTTTGGACACTGCTGATGGGCATCAGGATGTGAAATGATAGTCACATGCCAAAGGCCAAAAGAAATAAGAGCCATCACTCTGTCAGAACAGCCCCATCCTCTCCACATAGCCTGGAGAAAACCTTGTTTTCCCAATGTACACCTCAGGACATTCCATGATTTAACCCTGCCAGTAACAGTTTGGCCATTTCCTGCTCCCACAGGCTTTTTCATATCTTTTTTTTTTGTCTAGAGAAGCATAGATAGTATATTATTATATATATTACATTGATAGAAAGTATTGGCCAAAGGGAAGGGGCCCCACACCTGGAGCACAGGAGGGGCACTCCTCCACATACACCAGAATTTCACAGACTATATTTACAAACTGCTTCATAGGGTCCCTCCTTTCCCATCTTTATTCTCAATAGATTTTTCCCCTTGGGAGTATTTTATAAATTCAAAATGTATTCAGTATATTTCACTAGGAAAACGCCTTGATCTAAAGTGAACCCTTAGATTTTAACCAAGCCTACAATATATAGAGTATATCTGCTGGAACAAGGAAAAATCCAGTTCTTGGGAGACAGAGAGGATGTAATTAACTTGAGTTAGATCACTTACTGCTGTATTCATGGACCCAAATTCAATTCTCTTTGACATACCTTTTAAAAAATCCATTGCTATGAAAAGTAAAGTGCAGCTTCACTACTGAAACTCATTTTGAGCTCCTGCCTTTCCCTGCACTTTAAAGTTCAGCACAGAATGGACAGGGAGCCCTGCTTGGCTCCTGAGCCTGGAGATCTTGGGCTGAAAGCAGCACAGGGTCATTGCTCTGTGTCCCTTCCTTGGAATCCATCCTGTCCCTTGGCTCCTCCTGGCATAACCTGATGGTTTTATCTTCCTTCAGCATTCACGAACCCAAACAAATTCCATTTTTTATATATGTTATCCATTCATGAGAAATAATTAGCACTGTCAATTAGCCCCTGTATCCAGCATCTTCTCTTTCTTTGCTGTCAATTGACACCTGTATGCACCTTGCATTGAATTACATTGCACTACAATATTATATTAATTGAATTATTTACAGTTCTCAGCTGATATTTCAGGTAGAATTCCTCTGATTGAATTCCCTACACTGTTTAGCATGCAGATACAGCTGGGAAACATGGTGCTGCCACTTAACACAAAAGTGAATTTCACCACAAACGTTCCTCACCGCCTTACCCTTTTTCCTCTGGGCTCTGAATGCCCTATTCATGCAAATATTTTGCAAGTGTGGGACTCTGCATGTCCAGTAGGAGCTGTGCTCACAATTTCTGGGCTACTGGTGGGTGTGGCAGAGCAGAGGACGGAGCAGTGGGGAGGCACAGCTGGTGGCACGCTCAAGTGCAGGGTTAATTGTGCTAAATGAAACAGTGAGGTGGAAAGAAAAATATTCAGCCACTCCCAGCTTCAGCTCTCTGTGGCTCTGGTAAATTGTTCTGTAAAACTCTTTGCCCAGGAGGAAAGGCTGCAGGAGGCTGTGTTTGATGGCAGGGCATTGTGAAACTCATGAAATGTGCCTCTGGCTTTGCTTTTGTTCTTGCTTTGTCTATAAAAATAAGTTGGGGTGAGGCACTTTGCTGCTGTGTGTGTGTCCTGAGTGTCACACGGCACGTCTGGCTGCTGCTGGGGATGGCTGCAAGCTGCAAGCCACAGAAGCCAGGTGCTCTCACAGTGAGAGCAGTTCTCAGCTCTGGAACGGCTTTTGTGTGTCTAAAAACCAACAGGGGCATTTGTGAAATGGAAAAGATGAACTGCAACAAAACGAGTGCCTGTTACCAAGCATTTTACCCGTTTTTGGAGGCTCAGCTCATCTCTGCTCCACACAGCAGCCTCTCCCTAGCCTCCCTCACGACCACAGCCACCTCTGCTGGGAAGAAAATCCATCTGTCTGTGCCCATGCGCTGGCTGCTCCTGCTCTGGGGAAGGTAAGCTGAGCAAGCCATCCTTTTTGGAGCATGAATACCTGTGACTCTGAGGTGTGCTTACAGCAAATATCTCCTGTGCCAATTTAAAACCCCCAGTCTTCACTGTTTAATCAACTGCAAAAGCTGTTTATTGCTTCCTATACATGAGTGTCTCAACGCTGTGCTTTAATTAACTGCCTCGGCCTTGGCTGTCATTTGACACAGCTTTTATTGGAGGAGATGTTCAATCCTGCCTTTCATAACTGTGTCTTAAACACATCTGTACTGAGCTCTTTTAGGCAGTGATTAGTTTCCATCAGCTGTCTTTTATTCATTTCACATTTGCCCACGGGCAGCCTCATTAAAGTCCAGCACAACTTTCCTACACTGTGACTTCTCCCAGCTCCTTGGGCAGGGTGGGGAAGCTGTGGCCCAAGTTAATTTGCTCTTCTCCTGGAGGGCCCTCCTGAGGCTGATCTTCACCAGCCCCACCTTCTCCTGGGGGTGCTGCAGCTCTCTGAAGGTCACCTCAGGCTGGGGAGCTCCAGCAGTGATTCCCACAGCAGTATTCCAGTGTCAGCCCTGAGCACACCTGAGAGGTTGCAAATTTCACCAAAACTCTTGTGGTCTTGCCACTTTTTCCTCCTTGCCCTGCCTGAAGATCCACAACCACGTCCTTCGCTCCTTTCTCTCTTCCCTTTGAGCGTGCCCAAGGCATGGATGCAGTGCCCGAGCCTGCAGGCTGCTGCAGCACCCCAGGCAAGCAGCCTGTGCTCCATCACAGAGCTCCACACTCCTCCTCCCACGGCTGTGTCCTCCTGGCTGCACTTCATCACGTGGGATGGCATTTTCCTGCCTTTCTTGCCTGATTTACCCAACTGCTTACCCACCAGTGCAATATTTTTTTATTCCTCTTTTATATTCTTCTTTATAAATGTTAGGTTAGAGCTTTCTAATTTTACTGTTGTGGATCCTTGGAGAGTTTTTGGAAGGGAAGAGGATATATTTCTCTGTTGCATTAGCCAGAAGCAGCTAGAAATCTGGAGGTGACATTTCTGAGCTGCTCTCCTCCCCTCCAGCCTTGTCCTGGGGACAGGCAGTGCTTGCTCTCTAAACACCACCACCCTTCAAACCCACAGCGTGATCCCTGGAAAGCTCCAGCCCCACCTCCCATGCAGAGGAAAGCCACCATCTTATCCACTGACAGAGGTTCTTTTATGTCTCCATTACCCCTGTGTTTGTGTTTCTTTATTTTTCCCTTCCTCCTGGTATTCTAGACACTGTTATTTGCCAGCTAACACAGCCCAGCTCCTCACAGGTTAAACAAGGTGGCCACTTTTCTCTTCGTGGCTATTAGTTAAATATTCAGGAGAATTTAGGTACCAACCCGAGGCTTTTCTATAGATCACTTCCAAATATGTGTTGTCTTCTTTAGCACGCAGACCCAAAGCTCTCCCACCTGAGCATCCCACCCCACCCTCAGGAAGGGCACCCAGCTAACAGGGTAGGAGGAAACAAAAGTAAAAAAAGCAAAACAAAAACCAAAAATACCCCCAAAACCATACCAAAACAACAACAACAAAAAAAAAAAAAACACTAAAAACAACAAACAAACAAACAAAAACTAAAAAAAAAATACTTTATGTCTGACCCAAAACTGCTGCAGATTCAGGGCTCTTGTGTTCTTGGTGAGGCTGAGTGGAGGCACACACCTGTGCATGTTCTCCAGGGCTTTTTTCTCTGTGAATCAGGCTGCCTTGCCATTACAGATCTCTAAATAGAGGATTGGAAATTATTGGAATAAATTTACCCCCACAGGAGAGACCCAGATGGAAAGCTGTAAGGAGAATCCTTAGTGTGGAGAAATGTGCCTTCCTATGCCCCCTGATGCTGTTGCTGTTGTGACTGTGCCTGAAGTTTGCCCATCATTTTTAGTTCCTTTTGGGAGATGCTGTGACACTCATCTTTCTCTGCAATGCTATCTATTGATGAAGCTGGCTTGAACTACCTTGAAAGGGTCATGCATTTATATTTAACATTTAATTGTTGCTATTTTCTCAGGCCCTGGGAGAATGATCTATTTTAATATTCCTGTGATACCCACTGTGAACTTAGATGCTATTAGTTGCAATAGTAAAAACAAACAAAAAGAAAAAATATCAGCCTTTCCTTTCTGTCTTTATTGTTCTAGAAGTGACCAAACCCACCGAGCTGTTGGCTGTTTATGCTCTGGTGCCTTAAAACCAAACTGCCCCAAAGAGCTCACAGAGAAAGATGGTCCAGAAGCTGTCAGAATGGCTCATTTAGTGAGGAGATGAACTGCCTGTGGGAAAACCTTGCCACTAAATGGTTTCCTGTAAAATCCTAATGGCAGATGTGTGGATATTTGGCCTTACTCCAAGGGCCACACGTCCTAAAGTCGAGATTGGGCGTATTTTGAGGCCAGACATTAATGCCACTGGGAGGGTAGGGATGATACATTTTATAGCCTTTCTGGAAAAAGAATTCTCTAGCCTAGGTGCAGGCTACTATTAAGAAAGGAGAAATGATTTTTCTTCCTCTTTATATTTATGTAAGGTGTCTGTCCTGGGCTCCAGTGAAGGCAGAGCAAAATTTGCAGGTAGCAGCTGTAAGAGCTCGTGGAGGTGCAGGCAGCCCCACTGCTGCCACCACATCCCCCAGGCTGTGCTAGACAGGTGTGCCCTGAGAAAAGTGTCAGCCCTGAGCCCTGTCCTCTCTCCCTCACAGCCAAAATACATCAGGTTTGCTCATTCTCCCTTGCCAGCATACATCACGTTTTCTTCGCCCACACTTACAGTTCCCTAATGCCATCAATAATGACCTTCTTCTATGTATTTCTGGTTTTCATTTCTTCTGCTTCATTCCTGGTGCTTGCTCCTTATTCACCTCCCTCCAGACCAAGCAAAACCCCTATAACCAGTTGTATTTCCAAATCAAATTGGGATGTGAATGGGCTGGGGAGTGCTGCCCTGGAGATTGGCTCTTCCCTGAATGCTGCATTTGCCCTTTCCAAGAGAAGTTCCTCCCTCCCTGCCCTCCCTTTCTCCCTCTGTGGGCACTGCAAAGGGCCAAAACCTCAGAGAGGGGTGGGGCACGTTCTCCCCCCAGCCAGGCATCCCTTCACTTGCATGTGCTGGTCTCCATCCAACAGCAGGAACCTCTTAAAGGACAAAATATTAGAAAAAATGGCACAGTTTGGTTGTTAATAGAAGCAGCTCATCTCTCCATCAGCTGGAAAGTGCAGAGAGAGACATGGGGATCCTTCTAGCAGTTAAAGGTGGGGGAAAAGCATTACTGCTTTTCCATAAAACTTTAGCTGTATCCCAGTGGCAGGAAAAAAGGGGTTTGTCACACAAATGTGTCCCAGGAATGGGCATTGGGGTACAGGCTGTGCTGGTGTCAAAGCTGCACATCTGCCAAGGCAGTGGTGTTTCACAGCCACCTCTGCCTTCCAGCCTGGACTTTTCCTCTCATTCCCATCCCAATCCCTGGACAAAGGTGCAAAAGTGGGTCCCCACTTGCACACACAGCACTCATTGTGACCCTGCACGGGAGCAGAGCCCGGCTCCCCTGACACCTGCAGCAAAGCCAGAAGTGAGGTGCCCCACACCGAGTCCTGCCATCCAGCCGGGGCAAACCAGATGGGTTTTTAATTTGGGGAAGCAGGAGCTGGTGGCTGGAGCCAGGAGCTCTCAGGAAATCACTGCTGCTGCCCGGACAGAGCCCCTTTCTCTTCCTGCAGCAGCCACAGCAGCCCTGGCCCGTGGCTGGGCTCAGCCTCTCCTGCTGCCACTCCACCGCCACGCTGGGGCTCTTTGGGGTTATTTATGGGATCCTTTTCCTGCAGCAGCCCAGCTGGAGATGTAAGATAACACCAGAACCATCCAGCCCTGCTCACAATGCAGCTCCTGCTCCGAGAGCTCGTCAAGGGGAGCTGTGAGAAAGGGAGGCTGGAGTGTCAGGGAGCTGACAGCCGAGGCAGGCACGGGAAGAGTTATGGGCATTCAGCAGACATTAAAAGGACAATAACACACTGGCTTATGGCTATTTATTTTTTATGAGTGACTTTGGCAGTGTTTTGTTTGAAGTTTTGATGGCCATATGTTTTCCAGGGAGGCACAGCGCTTTCCTCTGTTTGTAAACTGTGCTATAATTGAAATTGAATTTTTATGAAATCTATGTGAAATATGAAAACACATTAAAACACTCTCCTTTGGAGAGTTTCCTCATTGATTTTTGTAGCATTAAATCTGTTTACACATCAAAGGGAAATATTGCATTCTGTCTGTCTTCATTTCAGTCACACCCTTCCTTTTGTTTCCCAGAGATCACACATGGCAAAGCAAAATCCTCTCTGTTGAGAGCTCTTCCAGCATGGACACTTCTCCTGGTGAAATGATGCTTTACACTATAATTTGCCTTCTTTCTCCCATCTGCTTAGGAAACCAGCAACTTTATGATGTCTTTTTCTTCCTTCATCTTTTCAGCAACTCAACTATGTTTATACAATGGAACCAATCCTTCCCTGCTGAAAATACAGGGGATTTGATGGCTGACTTTGTGTCCTTCAGGATCAGTCTGATGCAGACAAACTCTAGCTGGAGTACAAAACATCATGGGCCAGTTCACTTCAGAGGAGCTGTGCAGATTTATCTGAGAATCTGTCCCCAGAAAAGTTTGGTGGTTTTTTGTTGTTTTGTTTTGTTTTGTTTTGGGGGGGGGGGGTTTGTTTGTTTGTTTGTTTGTTTGTTTGTTGGGTTTTTTTTGTTATGGCAGAAATAATTTTAAATTCAACCAGCATGTCTTATCTCTGGCTTCTCAACTATTTTGTGTGTGTGTGTGTGTGTGTGTAAAGATGAATTAGTGTCCTAGAAAAAGCTTGTAGGGTGGCAAGGTAAACTGATACTTATTCTAAAATCAATATATTTTGAAAACATAAATTTTAACCTACTGCTCTCCATGATTAGCCTAATGCAGAGGCTTCTTCTCCCTCCTTCCTCCTGCCCATGTGCATGGCAGTGTGTCTGAGGTGAGAAAATTCAATATCTGGGGGTGCCAAATATGGTGACATTTGTTGCAAAGCCTGATGCTGTGCTGACAGCAAGTGGCCTCTTTTTCCACCCACAGACTACAGGTCTAGAGTGGGCAACCTTCCTGCATGCCAGTGAGGAGAGCTGCATGGATGATTTTCCTACACATAAAAAGAAAAGGTGAGGTCCATTGTGTCCAGTTTCCTGCTTGGAGAAGTGGAAATAGGATTGACTTACAGCTAAATCCTCTCCTTCACTAAACACAAGGTGTGATGCAGTGCCTCAGCAGGTGCCTAAACATGTGAAAGTTTGAGGGATTTATATTCCTAACCCTCATAGGCATTAAAAAAAAAAAAATCTACAAAACCCAACAAAAAAAACCCCAACAAAACCACACCAAATACAAACCTAAAACTGTTTTCTGATCCTATAAATGGAATGTCTTCTCCTGCCTGGTGTGCTGTGCTGGGAGCCAGCCCTGCCCATTCCTCTCTGCGTCTCCCAGGGCAGATGTGATGGGACCCCAAACCAGTCAGAGATGGTCTGCACTTGCCTTCTCTGGGTTTTGAGATCTCAAGAAGGAACAAGAGTGTTATAAATAAATAAATAAATAAACAAGTGGGAAAAAAGACAGAAGAAACACCTACAAAATATTTTTTCAGTTCACTTTTGCCTTGTATTTGCCATCTAAAACAAACAGAAATCTTCAAAGGAATGAGCTGAGCAGTGACAGAACAACAGCCAAAAAGAGTTTTCTGTGCATCTCCTCCTGCCTCCCCTGCCACACTTGCAGCTCTGCGCTGGCTTGTGGGATTTGCTTTGGTTAATTCTCTTTCTGAGCTGCAGCAAACTGTGCCCTCCTCTCTCTCATCTCTGGGCAGGTTCATTTCCTCACCTCCTCTGAGCCCCAGCTCTTGGCTCCTCATCTTCCCTGCAGCCTCTCTCCTTGAGCTACGTGCTCCCCCTCTGTAACTTTGCTTTTCATGCCCCTGCACCGTGTGGCACAAGGGACAGGTGGCTGCCCCTGGGCACCTGGGACCACTTGCTCCTCTCCCTCCTTTATGGGCTTCCAGATCAGATGGAAAACAAACAAATCCAAGCTGCTCCCTGGCAGAGTAGGCAGAGTGAAATAGTGTGTTAAAGCTAAGAGGTGTTGTAGGAAAAAGGGGAAAGAGGTAAAAGTGAGAGAATTAAAAGTAAAAAAAAAGGGGAAAGTGGTGGAGGGCAGAGAAAACATGTGAAACAGCATGGAATGACATGACAGAGTATGCAGTGGTTTGGGTTGGAAGGACCATGCAGTTCCAACCCCCTGCCATGGGCAGAGACACCACCCACCAAGGACTGGTCTAGAAGTTGTGGTGCCCCAGCTGAGGTGAGACCAGGTAGGATGGGACATAACAACTGGTGTCTGCTGCCAGCAGATCCCTGAAGAGCTCACCACAGTGAAGCAGCGTGAGCATTCTGTGTTCAGAATTAACCACAGCACCTCCTGCTGTGACAAATTATTAAATCAACCATTAGGAGTTGCTGGGGCTGGATATACAGAGTGTCACTTCCCTGTTCCATGTGTCAAGTGATACTGGTGAGGGAACAGGCTGCAAACCCATCCCTTAAATCAGTGTCCTGGCTGTGGGAAGCAGGGATTGTCCTCACAGGGACATGCTCTGTGCCAGCAGCAGCACAGGCTCCTCACCTCTTTCTTCCTCAAACTGTGGTCATGCCCTGCAGAAATAAGGCTAATTTGTATTTCTGACATGGATGGGAGGGGAGGGCAGAGCAGAGGCTGCGGGCTTTGCTTGCATGCAGATTGTGTGTGTGTGTGTACATATAGACAGCTCTGCATCCTTATGCAAATATATGTTATCTATTGTATCCTTATTAAAAGATGTGTGTAGATTTGAGTCAATACATGAATTTTCTGCCTTTAAGTGTCCTTGGCCATGGCATTGGGGGGTGGACTAGCTTCAAGGTAGTTAAGATTATTTTAAGATCCCTTGACCTTAACTAAAGGTTAAGATCCCTTAACTAGTTAAAGGGATCTTTATGGTCCCTTCTAACCCAAACCATTCTGTGACTCTCTGGCTCTATGAAATGTAAAGACAAATATCCCATTTACAAAATATGAAGCTTATATTTTCAGGGCCACCTCCGCAGCTCTCATTCCCATCCAGGAGGAGACAGCAACCCCAGGAAAGACTTACCCTGCATGTTTTTCTGGGCTGCCCAGGTTTCCAGCACACTGCCCTGGGTGCTCTTCCTGCCTTGTGCTCACCTGAAAGTCAGGTAAACCCTTGTGGTCCCTTTCTGGTCATTAAATATTGGTCTTATTGGATGCATGAAGTATTTTGTTCATGTTTAGGGAGGAAAACTGCACGTAATGATGTTCTGGCACATAATTCCTTATGAACCTCAGTGAACTCAGTGGGTCTGAGGCACAGATGAGTGGTACAGGGGAGACTGCCATGTGCATTTTAAGGAATAACAACTTATTCATCCAGTTACAGCTGTGCTGGGGGTATTCTGCTGCTTTTGGCAAGAAGTTGAAATCACAGTTTGAACTCCCAGCACCAACACCCAGGTGTGTGGGCATCAGAGCAAGCATTTGGGTGGGAATGGGAGCCCATCCTGTGGCTCAGTAAGGATGCAGCCTACACTGAAGCAGAACCAGGGCTGAGGATGGACAGAATCCAGTGCACTTCCTGCAGGAAACTTGGCTTCCCTTAATTATGAAGTAGTGTGAGACCAAAGAGCCATAGAATGAAGATAGCGACAGCAGACAATTTAGGAAACAATATTTCACAAGTTGGTTAGTTAGCCAGTCACATTGTGGTTGATAGTAAATATATGGCTGGTTAGTTCTGCCACAATAAAAAGTAAATCTACACACTAATGGTTATGCAATAGACACTAAATAGTTATGCATTTCCTCCAAAACTTGGATGCTAATTGTAGATTTTGTTAAATTTGACCTATAAGACATGAGCTGTTTTTCTGTTAATTAAACATAGCACACAAAGTATTTCTTATATCTGTATTCATAAAGAGATTAATATGCAATAGATGACCAAAATGTTCCCTTGTTTTAAGTAAAGACTGAAACAATAGTCTTTACAGTTAATGCATTTTCAAAAATAATTTTTTTTTAAGACTTGTTCTTGTTTTCTTTCTTGGTATCGCTTAAGCTTTCTAATCTTTCTAGAACTGTGTTCAAAATAATATTTAGCATAGAGAGAAGCACTAAATATTTCATGGTATAATTAAATCTTATTAATGTAATTGTCTGCATAGTTCATATTAAAAATTTACAAGAACCTTTTTCCTTTTCACTAAGAGTTACATTTTCTTACGAATTTCCATAAATGTTTTGAGCTTAACCTAACCTAATTGTGGGAAGCATCAGAAGTTTTCTCATTATTTGATGTTGATTCTAAGTTGTTTTACTTGTGTTTTTCTTAGCCCAGACGGAGACTTTGTCATGGATTTAGTACTCATGTAATAAAGTGCAAAAGATTAAGTATTTGCTTTACCATTTGTGGATCTAGCTGCTGGCATTTAATGTTCCCCACCTTTTAGGGTTCTCTTTTCTGTTGAAAGGATGTTTCATGAGCAGATGTTTTTAATACTTAATTTCTTCTGTTTCTGTGCTCTGCTACATTCAAGGCATGTACAGAACAATATTCAATTTTAACTTTAAAATACATCTTTCTGTACAACCAAGTTTTTATAAGCTAAGTAATTCCACACAAGTCCATTCTGCTGCCTACTTGTAACACCAAAGAAGCTGTAGTGTGGCCTGTGGATGCAGAGGAACAGCATGTGGCTGTGGTTCATCCCAGCTCAGTGCTTTCCCTACTGATATTCTGGAAAGTTTCCTTCTCTACCTCAAGGCCCCTGCCCCAGATCTCCCTCCTGCTGAAGACTGAATCAATATTCCAGGCTGTCCCTGTGATCTGTCTACAGCTATAGAGACTCCATGCTCGCTATTCCTTCTCTTAAACAAATTTCCCTATTTTTGGATGGAAAAAACCACCACAACTCCCTTTAAGCAGCAGGAAGGGAACACATTTCAGTGATTCTCTCATTTCCAAGACCTTTATGATAAAATTTAAATCCTTATGAAGTTCTCCTGAATCCATCAAGTATTCATGCAAATGGTTCTGTTTATTGCATTCCCACATTAGCATGTGGGCCTGCTCAGATGCACTCAGCCATTCATCTGCCTGGTGCTCCACATCCCAGCAGACTTTGCTCAGAACCCACTACCATTAAAATAAGCTTTTTCACTTGAACTTGCTTTCATTTGAGTCACTGCTAACGTAGAAAGGAGCTCATTTAGTGATGCTTTTTCACCTTTATGTTAACTCTGCATGCATCATTAGCAGGAAGATGTTGACTAATTTGGAAGGAGTTTAGCAAAAAGCTCTAAAAATGGTTTGCGGGTCGGCAAAGCAGGCACTGTGTGGAAAGATAAAATGAGCTATCAGTGTCTAGACTGGCAGGAAAACCATGATTAGAAATTCTTAAAGGATGTAAAAATGGATAGAGGAATGGAATTCCTCTAAATTAAAACTCAGCATTAAAACTCTGCTGAAGGGCTGACACAGGTAATGTGAGCACAAAGCACAAAGTAGAAAATCCCTCTTTAGATATTTGTGCTGGCCAGCTGGGGTTGGTTGGGACACCACAGTGCAGGGAACCAGACCAAAGGATTTCAGCAGCTCTTGCCCAGTGCAAAAGTGTGTGTTTTAGTAGTGAAGCAGGGGGAAATGCCACAAAAACTAGAGAAAAAAATGACTACAAGAAGGGCAGAATCACCACTTATTTGTGGCAACATTTTTCCTGGCAAGACATTTATCGAGTTATAGAAGTCTCCCTTCCGAACTTCTGGGGGGTTTAGCATGCACAGCTTTTGAAATCAGAAAGCTGTAATATGAAATGGAGAACATTCTGGCATTTCAGGAGACTTTTGACCCAAATCCCCACAGTGGGGCAGCTCTAATAGCAATTGGCACCACCTGACAGAGTTATTTCAGCGTTGCTCCATCACAGAGCCTCTGGGTGGTCCGAGAGAGCATTCACTTGCAATTTGTTGCCTATTTTATTTTGATTTGACTCACAGCTGTGCAAGTCAGGGACTCTGGATTTGCAATTTCAGTATCACTGCAGAGTGATGCACGTCACACAGGTTTTTGGTTGTGCCCACCTTGCTTCATCTGTCCCTCATCCTCACAGAGAGCAGGCTATAAACCAGGGACAAAATCTCATGTCAGAATCCCACACAGGAGCTACTTGCACAGTCACAAAATACTGTTTAATTTGTGGACAGGCTGCAGGAACACTGGATGATGGAGTTTATAAAGAAATTAAGTTGGGAAGAATTCAAATGAAATATCTGCTTTGGAGAGTAAACTCATTTGTATTCCAAAATGCAATTATAAAGTGGCCTCAGGAAACTCCGTGCTCCTTCTGGTCAGCAGCACTGGCAATATCTTTGTGCAAGATCATGGAGAGCTTTAATTTCCAAAGAAACTCAGTGAGAGGGACACGGAAACCACTGCACAGGTAAACATTTCATAAGCTGGCTGCCAACTGCACTAGAAATATTAAACAAGTTTAGAAAGCGTTACTGAGTTCACCTGCAAATTGTAATGTGATTGCAGAGAAGAATGCTGCCTGAGTGCATCTGAGGATCCAGTGATTAGGAACTGAATGAGACCTAAAGACCACACATTTCAGCAATCTGTCTCTGTCAGTGGTGAGATGCCTGAAAAAAAGGAAAAAGTAAGTTCATCGCCTAAATTCAGGATGCAGAGATACAAAATGCAATCCAGCCCAATAATATGTAAAATATAAATGTTTGAACTTCCTTCCAGCTTCTTCAGGAGCTGCTAATTATGTCTCTGGATACCTTGGCTGTCCATAGGATTATCTACTCCCTTTGAAAATTCTTGTCCTGTGGCAAATTTAATCTACAAGTCAGGCTGTAGTGTAGGAGCTGCTTCTGCTCAGGGATTAAGTTCTTGTTTGACTCAAGCAGGGATGTACTTTAAACTCTCCTGCTTGTTTGCTTATAACTAAAATTCTGCGTAAGCTTTCACAGCTCAGAGGCAAAACTTGTGACAATCCCTGTGGATGCCTCCTCCCTGTCAGCGTCCACAGCCACAGTGGATGGGGCTTGGAGCAACCTGGTCCAGTGGAAGGTGTCACATGGCAGGGGATGGAACAGGAGGATCTTTAAGGTCCTGTCCTACTCAAACCATTCTATGGTTCTATGATATTAAAAAAAAATCAAAACCAACCACAACCAAAAAAAAAAAAAAAAACAAAACAAAACACACAAAACCCACCAAAGAACAAACAAACAAAACAAGCAGATCAGAGGAGAGTTTGAGAGGAGGATCTGCCTTGATCACAGTGTCCAGCCCCCCACAAACCAAAACCAGGCACCTTCACCCAGGTGATCTTTAAAAAGTAATAAAGTGAAGTTGCTTTGCCCACTCCAATGGCTTCCTCTGTGTCTATCTGTGGTTTTTTAGGTTATTTTCTGGCACCACTGACCACTGAATTGCTAAGGAAAATTTCCATAAAATACTGGGGTTTCCAGCAAATCCACCACGCACCACTGTTCCAATGGGTGTTGCAAGTGACATTTGGCCCAAAGGCCAAATCTTCCCTCATTCAACAGCAGAAAAAACCTATATATTCTTACATAAATAAAAACATAGCACATATTCCTAAGGGAGGGATGTGTACAGGGTGGGGAGCAGAGGGCAATAGCATCTCCTGCAGGCTGGGCTGACTCTGCTCTGAGATGGCAACACAGAGTTTGTTCCTTGTGCTTAAAAACCTGGTGAAGCGTGAGTTTAGCTGGAGGGAAATGCTGATGCAAAGGATACTCCAGGGGGAAAATGATGGGTAGAAACAGTAATTTATCTTGTTCTTCCATCCTAATAGCTGGAAAGGGAAGAAAAAAGGCAAAGCCAACGCCACCCCCTCATCACCTGAAAAGTCTCCAAAAGAAACAGCCAAAAGAACAAAACAGAAGTAAAAATGTCAGAGAAGAAGAAAAGACCCACTCAATGGAAGTAAGTAGCTCCTTGTGTTTTAAATATCAATTGAAGAAATAGCATTAAAAAGTGGCCCTTTTTATTGTGTTAAGATGTTGATGTTTTATAGCAATATTCTCATGTTGAATACTATAGTTGTGTTGAAAATCAGACTTTTTTTCTTTTTTTTCTAGTACCTTAAAAAAGTGAATTAGGAAAAAAATGCACTTTTTTGTGACTCAAATCAGTCACTAGCACGATGTGTTTGGTATTTTCTGTAAAATACATGGTAAATTGAGATTTACCAAAATTACTGAAAATTAAATTGTCTCCTTCCACTGCACCGAAGTTCAGTGAAATCTAATGGAGGAATTTGCCATGCCAAAGGTAAAAAAAATGCTATTACACTAATAAAAGCCTGAAGTATTATCATTTACAGAGGCAAGAATATAAGGCATGTTTATTCTTTTCATTGCTCATATCTCTCTGCATTCAGCAACACACATTACCATAATTTGCTTTTATTTAAAGTGCAATATAGGCGTGCTCCTGCAAGCAAATTTAACCCCATTTATGTAAATCTGCTTGAAAATTCTTGGCTGGGAATCAACAGAAATGTTCTGCAAACGTGTGATCTGCACCTGTGTAAGGTGTGTCTAGAACTGAGTGGGTCTCAAACCTGCGCCCTCCGTTCCAGCTCCCGATCCCCATCCCTTGTTTGCCTTCCAGAGAACACCAGAAATGAGCCATTTCACAGCCCCAATTAGTGAATTTCCTGACAGCTCCAAGTGAGAGGGGGAATGCAGAGCTCTTCCTTTGGCTTAGCAGGCTTTTTAAACGTGACAGTGCTGGGATCTGAGCGCCCCATGTGTGTTCCTGAGCACCTCAGGAATGAGACATTCAGCCCAAAGCTTTGTCTCATCCAAAGGGCTTTATAGGGAATCACAGCATCCCCCGTGGGCATGGAGCCAGGTGTCCCACAGCAACAACGCAGCTCACAGGAAAGGAAGGAGGAAAAACAACTTTATTTTTGTAGAAAGCAGTGAGGGATTTAGATGATGCCTGCTTGCTGGGAGCTGCCTGTGCTAGCTTGACGTGGGAAAAATTCATTCCAGAGCTCTGCTTGGATTAGATGATGTGCCTGGGAAACAGGGGAGGATGGCTGAGGCTGCTGTGCCATGGCCAAGGCATTCCCAATGCCTGACAGAGCTCATATTATTAAAATTATATTATAGTATTAAAGACTATGATGTTATCAGCAGCTTTCTTTTTCTTTCAGGACAATTTTTATTTATTATTATTTACTGTGAGGGTGGTAAAGCTCTGGAACTGTTCACCCACAGAAGTTGTGGATGCTCCATCTCTTGGAGTGTTCAAGACCAGGTTGGATGGAGCTCAGAGCAATCTGGTCTAGTGAAAGGTGTCCCTGCCCATGGCAGGCAGTCAGGAGGAGATGAGCTTTAAGATCCCTCCCAATCCAAACCATTCTATAATTTTATTATTTAGATGCTCTACTATTATAATACTGCCAATATAAAGATCTAAATAATATGGGATTAACACCTGTTCTGCAAAGTTAACCAGTGTATGATTTGGCAACAGAATGATTAAGATGAAATCAAGCATGCAAAATCCTTTCTTCAGTTATGCCTCACACAAAAGTGATGGTGGCTTGAAGAAAGAGCATTTGACCTCAAAGACTACATGTCCCAGAAATCCTCTCTGCTGAGGGCTGCTGCTCTCAAAGTAACTTCTCTAGAGATCTTCTCTTGAGAGTTCATCATCATGTAGGCAACACTCAAAGCTGCTAATGTTGTTAATAAGGATATTTTGACTTTTGGCAAGGCTAAAACAAAATATCAATGAACCCAGCTAATGTTTGAAACTAAATATAGTTCACATTAAATTTTAAAGCCTTGAATTGCGTGAAGAGCTTCACAAGTTCTAGTTCAATCAACAGTAATTTCAATTCCCCTTCAGCTACTGTGTCTCTGTGTTATTTTTCCTTGTTGGTGTGGGAGATAACAAATGTGTGAATGACATTTCAGTCTGGTAATTGGGCCATTTATAGCTCCTTGTTAGTTCCTGCTGGATAAGGGCTTGGTGCTGATTTTACATAAGGATCAAGCACCTCATTAAAAGCCCTGCTGAAAGCATGCCTGCGATACTTGACTGCGAGACAAGTGTTGCCATGTAATACACGAAAAATAAGTGACTTTGTGCTTGCCATTTTCATTAAAAGATGGCACTTTTGACAACCAAAGTGGTCCCTTAGTCTTTTTCTCCATTGACCTCCCTGTTAGGGAAGGCTGTGTTGGTTGGAGTGCCGTTCCTCCTCCTTGTCCTGGCTGTTTCTGCAGGAGCTGAGCCAGGATGGCTGTGCCATGCCAGCCCTGCTCCCCTCTGTCTGCTGGGGACCAGGCTGGTGGGGGGCTCCAGGGGATGCTGGAGGCTCCTCTGTGCAAAGCCCTGGCTGCATTCAGCTCAGCTGGGTCTGCACAAGGACACAGAGACTGCCCAGGGCATCGTCCTCCTCCATCCTCTGTGCTGGTCACACCATGGCACATGTGGGGTCACAGACATATTTTATGAAAAATTCTTTTGCTAGGACCTTTCTCCGGAGAAGCTGAGAAATTTCAGCTTCCTCATGTTTTGCTGCTTTGGAATGTGATTTGGAGAATTGTTTACCCAGCATGTGAAATTGGTTTTACTTGATGACCAATGACAGCCACCTGTGTCGAGGCTGTGAGCAGTCACAGGATTTTATTATCATTCCATTCCTTCCTTTGCTAGCCTTCTGATGAAATCCTTTCTCTCTTTTAGTATAGCTTTAATGTACCATTTTCTTTTAATATTATATACATCATAAAATAATAAATCAGCCTTCTGAAACATGGAGTCAAGATTCTCATCTCTTCCCTCATCCTGAGACCCCTGTGAACACCACCATAGTCTCCCCCTTGCCAACAGTAAGTTTTGAGGAGAAGAGTGGGGGGTCATTCGGTTTTCAGAAAGCAACTTTTGTTACGTTGATGAAGTGCAAGGAAGAAATGATAGGAGTAACGAATTAGTTTTATCAATATAATTATTAGAAATTAAATTAATTATTTGAAGTGATGAGTTTGGAATATATTTTCTGCTCTGCAGGGTAGACTGTGCATGTATGTGTATTTTTGGGTCACTGACATAAAATTATGAACAGAGACACTCCAGTCTGGATCTTGTAATTGTAAAGCAAACAAATAAAAGCATCAAACACCTCCCCCTTTTCCCCCTCCAAAAAAGAAAAGAAACGCAACCAAAACAAACTCATCCCAGTGTTAATCCTGAACCTATCCTTGTCACTATATCTGACACTAGCTATTAATTCAAATTTGTGCAAGTCGTAGTCATTGCTCATTCAAAGGGCCCTTCAGACATTTCTAGCACTTAGGACCTGATACTGAGCTACAATAAATGAGTCTGTTGCCATCGGAGGTCACTGCTCATATTACAGAATAGTTGTTTTTGGAAAGAGGGTTATAGGTTGTTGGGACAAAAAACAAGAGCTGTTGCTCTGTGCAGCACTACTATCCAACTGACAGCAGACCATAAGCTCTCCCTGAGTATCCAAACTCTAGAGAGAGCAAAAATCTAAAGTAGGAGTTTATTCAGTATTTCAGAACTCTTGTTTTATATTTTGTCCTATGGTTTTAATAATTTTTTGGGTATTTATTTCATTTTCTCTAACATTGCTTTCTCATATTGGGTCGTGCCACTTGCTGTTTGTTCTTGAGTGGTCTAAAAAGCCCTCCACTGACGTCAAGTGCCACTTCTTATGATTCATCTCCAAGTTCATCAATGTAATGTATTCAGGGAGAAATGTTGCTGGAGATCTGACAGCAGCCTTTTCTGGGAACGTGGCTCTTTTCCCCTGTTCAGGGTGTGAAGAGGTGGCACTCAGCCCTGTGCTGTTCAGTATTTGGGTCAGTCAAACACTGCCTGTTCATCTCACTGCAAGTGGCAGCAAGACGGGCTTTGATGGCTTTTGCTCTCTGCTGCATAAGCTAAGTGTTCACTAGAGGAAAATATTATTTACTGGGCACTTTCAGATCAGGCTGATGGCTCTTCACTTCCTGTCAGAACGATATGAAGAAAACATCTCTGTGAAACAGGCAACTTTGGTGAACTTTGGTTTAGTTCTGCTGGGTAGAGGCTGTGTCTTGCTCCTTGATAATATTTGTTGAGCAATATCAGTCAGAAACTTATGGATGTTTCCCTGATATGTATCGACTCTGCCTTTAACACATGAATTTTTCTTGACAGAGTGTTACAATAACAAGTTTTCTGGGTTTAGAATAGATCTCTTCTGTCAGCTGGGAAGCTCAATAATGCACCAGTAAGTTGGGTTTCTCTTTAAAACACTACTGTCTGAAAGAAAACTAATCAAAAAAGAAAGGGTGTCCCTTCACAGCCAGATGTAGAAGACCAGCAAGACAACTAGGGGCAGGGAACAAACTTCAGAGAAGTTCAGCATCTTTGTAGTGAACTGTGCTTTGCCTGAGCATTGTTACTGTGTGCTTTTCTTTACCTGAACCCTAATATCCGGAAGCTGAGGGCTGGCTCTAAAGTAGATCTTGTCATCTAATACCTGCTGCTTCTGCATTTTGCTATCTGATTGTAGATTTGGATATCTAAGATATTTGGTTGTATTCTCCTGAGGTATGAATTCATTCTCCTGTGGTATGGATTCTTTATTTTAACACCTGCTGTGTGTTTGTATCCAGGGATGTTCAGTTGTTGCTCCTGCAGTTGTTGTATTATCGTTTGCCCAGACAATGAGTATGCAGGAATGTGCTTGTTTATAATTGCACTAAACCCAGAAAACTGTCAGACTCTGTTTCATGCAGGTTCATTGAAACACTGAGCTCAGCATGGTTTGTGTTTCAATAGCTTCCAAAAGATGGCCTACAAGCTGCTGTTTTCTCCCAACACAGTTTTTTGGTTTTGGTTTTTTTTTTTTTTTGTTTGTTTGCTGGTAGTCCTTTGGCATAAAAAATTCCCTTGCTATGACAAGTTTCTTTTTCAGTGTATCAGTAGTGTCTAGTTGAGTTATTTTTCTCACTGCTCTCACCTCCCAATAGAAAAATTTAAAAACAGTGTTTGAAGTGTGAGTATTGAATGCATGTGTGAAGGAATTTACTTTTTGAAAATGTTTTTTTTCCTTTTAGGGAAGGAAGAGTTGGCATGCAGTGCTTTTACCTGTCTATGCTTTTGTGTAGTAAAAAAACATAGGAGCAATTGAACTAAATAAGCTATGTATGTTTTTAACAGGATGCGAAGCAGCCAGAAATTTGGGTTTTACCTGTTCATTTCAGTTCTGTGTAGTGAGCACCCCAAAGGATATAAGAAGGCTTTTAAGCTGACAGCTGTGTTTTATTAGAAGATAAACTTGAATAACTAACTCACTGAACATAGAAATCTTGAAGTGATGTGAAAAAGAGATACATGGATCATGCACCTTAAATGTGAAATGTTTATGTAGAAGAATATCAAGTTGAAACTGGTAACCTGGAAGTGCAGAAGCCACACTCATGGTCCTGTTTTTGTTTGTCCCCATGGGTGACTGGGCAAGAGTGATGGAGAAGGGCTTCAATGGGAATGCAGAGACCCTGCTCAGCATTAGCTTTGATGTGCATCCCTCTTCCCACTTTAAAGCTGCCACTTTACAGCTCTAACTTGGCAGTGAAGGCTCCTCCTCATTAGGAGCTACTGTCAGAAGAGGGAAACTGGAGTCTTTGGTTTTAGTAATTTGGTTTTATTTTGCATTTCCTTACTTTTCTACTGTGTGTTTGAACTTGGCCTCTCAGTAAGCACTTGAGGTGACCATCCTTTTCATTCAAAAGAAACTTTTCAAGGCAGCTGAAGATGCACTTAGAGCACTTAATGTTGGAGAACTTGATAAGTTTCAGAATGCAGCAGAAACAAGAGATTCTCAGAAGAGGAGCACCACAGTCGATAGTGTTATTCCTGAACTTGAAAGTTGCAGGAACTGCTCTTTCCATTATGGCTTCCAAAACAGTAAAATCTAATTACTTTCAAGACAGATTTTGTACTGCATAGTTCAGAATGCCAAATACTTAGAGGAAAGGGAAATATTTTTTTTAATTTCAAGATTTGTTTAAAAATTCCATAGTTTTGTCTTTTATTCCAGCTTTCAAACATATTGTATTTGAACTTTGCTCTTTTGACCCAATGCTGCCATTTATGCTTGAAAATCCTTATGTGAACTCTGTACTCTAGTCCTGTTCTTTGCTTCCAGCCCTACCTCAGAAGGTATCAGAAATGTATGTGATTTAACCTGCTTAAAAATGTGTTTAAAAATAGAAAACCATCAGTCTGTGAAAAACATTGTGATCGTCTTGTCCTCACACTCAATCTGTTCCATTTAGTATTTCCTCTTTATATGAGCTGTATCTGTATTAGGCTAGATATAGGAAATTTTCTATTATTGCTAAGTGCCTAAATTTATACTGACCTGAAAAAGATGGGTTTTCAGGATTTGCCTGGGATGTCCTTGACCGAGTGTCAGAACTCATTTTTAGCCTTTCTTGGTGATCTTCTACAGAAATTTGGTCCTGTTTTAATTAATAATTTGGATACTAAATATTCCAGAGAGTTTACAGGATATGAACATAGGATTAGGGGTTTTTTCAAATGGAGCATTTTTCAGATTTGCTCAGAAAGCAAAATAGGACAGAAAGGCATATGTCTCAATGTTCAAGCTAGGGTTTTTCCCATAAGGAATGCAGGAAGCAAAGAACTCTTTTGTACGAGAGAATCTAGTTCTAAAGAAAAAACAAACAAAACCAAGGCAAGAATTTAATGTTTTCAGTGGTACAGGGTTAAACCATCCGAAATCAAGAGATGAGAGAACCTTTACCTTCACTAGCTTGACTTCTTTTGGAAAGAATCCGTTGAGCCCATAGTGCTTAGGCAATACCCATCATGTTCAATTTAAATAATTTTGCAGTCTTTTGGCTCTTAGTTAATTACACATCACTTAAAATTCTCATGGCCAAGTCATTTAAAGAAACAAAATTTCACATGCTCCTTCACTGCTTATAAAGTTACTTTATAATTTTTTTTTTTAATTGCAGGTATGGGAACATTTGCCAATTAGACTAATATAAAATGTGCTGAAAAAAATGAGCATTGTTTTTACCACTATTCATAAAGTTCCTCTTTAGTTGAATAAATTAGTGTGAATTGGGTTAATCTAGTAGACACTTCTGGAGTTAAGTATAATCCTATATTTTATGGTAGCTATGAGAGACAGTATTTGCATCCAAAATAAAGGCAGCTAGTTAGAAATTCAGATGTTCTATGGGAAGAAAGTTTGGCTCATTATTGGTACACAAAGGGGTATGTTTGTGCGGCTGAACTATCTCACCCAGGAAGCAGAGGCAATCCTGGAAAATGGTTAAATGTTTCATTTAACCTGAGCAGATGCAAGCAGCGTTCTTCCAAGACAAATCTTTGGAATGGGATGAATGAAAGGGTTCTGATGCTGCGAGAGGTAATTGGTTCAGTTCACTTCCACTGCATACCAAGAAGAACTTGATACATTCTTGTAAACAAGGGTTTTGTACCAGAATTCTGATTCAAACCTCTGCTTCTGACTGATAACTGATCACAAGATCCTGATTTTTGGATTTGAGGATATGGGAGTAACCATTGTACATATGATTAACTTCTAGAAGTCATTTTTTTTTTTGTTGTTCTCAATGTTTTACTCTGATAATTACTGTGAGGCTTTGTAAAGATCTGTCTTGTCATATTGGTGCAACTCTTCAGTCTTCTGAGACTGCCAGTGTGACAGAATTCACTGACAGCCTAGAAAGATGCCAGGCTGGTTCTTTTAAAACCCTTCAGTTATCTGGATCTGATTTTTAAAATGTCAGACTTCAAAAGCTGCTAGCTAACATATTCCTGACTCAATACAGGAAAGTGTTTCATCAATCCTGAGGCATACACCTTTGTCTCTGAAGTATGCAGCAGAAATTTTTATTGGGCACTCCTGTCTTTTCTGAGTTGCAATTAATCATAATATTTCTACCGTATTTTAACAGGCCACTGTTGTCACTTGGTTTCCTTTTTGCTGCTGAACCCTTACAAATGTTGAATTTGATAGAATTTTTGATTGGAAATAACCCAAAATGATTCTGAAACATGCCTTCCAAATGCAGTGCTGTTTTTCCACCGCAAAGCACGGGGGGAAAGGAAGTGGACAAGTTAGAGGTAGTATTTTTAAAGAGCAGATTTGGCACGTAAGATTGAGACCTCTGGAAACAGAAGAGGGTAAACATGCCTGTAGTTCATATTTGTTGTGGATCATGTTTCTTGGTATGGCTTGAAATGGAGGGCAAATCAAAGCTGGTGGTGATTTTGTAGAAATAAATGGGGAGAAAACACTTTTTCAGAGTATGTATTTGTGGGCAATCATTTGATATTTTGACACTGAACTTATTCACACCCCAGTGTATTTAATTCCTTGGGCAGAAAATTGTTGCTGGTTACAGTTACTCTCCCTGGCTCTGGGATGAGGCCACAAATGAGCACATTATGCTGTCTGCCTTTTACATCTTTCCACCTCCAGTTCTGGGATGCAGTGTTTGGCAGGATGATTCTTTATGTGTCAGTCTAATGTATTCTCCTTCTCCTTTCCACTGACAGGCATAGCATTATTTCATTAAAAACTTGTCATAAGGACTACGAGTGCTCCCGAGCACTCGAGCTGTAAGATTCATGATTTCTGTGTTGGCAAATGTGTTACAGATTTGCTCTGGGTTTACAGTGCAGCTGAGAAGGTGCAGGAATGCAAAATTAGACCTTTGTCTAATAATTAGATTTGTTAGGTATTCAATGGTCTCAAGCTAGGGCTTAGATTTGTATGTGAGTCATTTGCAATCATGATGCTTCCTACCTTGCTAAAGGACATAGTTATAATGCCATGGATTTTCCTGGTTTTTAATAAATTGATTGTGATTGGTACTTGGGTACCAGAGTGAACATAAGATGATGAATTAAATCAGTTGACAATTTTCCCCCCCTTTATGACTAAGGTGTTGTAGCTTATTCAGTAAACCCATGACTGTGAATTTTGTCCCATTTGTCATTTACAACTCATTCTTATGCATTTGTGAATGTTTGCTCTGTGGTGTATTAGAGCCAGCAAGAGCAGTAAATTCTTTTAGAGGACACTTTTGGTCATACAGCCACACCTATTTCTCTGAACTTTGCATAAAATTGTTATAAAATTTGTTAGAACTAAGTTTTTCAGCATGGAACTGCTTTCTAAGCAGTTAAGCAAAAACACTTAGATATTTGCTGGTTCAATTTCTACATTGAAAAAGTAAGGCTGATTTTCCCCCTAAGTAATTAGTGCTGAAATAATTGCAAGTATTATATGCAATACATGTTAAAATTAATAAAATATTTGGGCTTTAAAATTTGAGTAGAAAGGTTTCTATAAATTGAACTTTGTTTTATTACTTTAGCTACTCAGTATGCAATATTTCCATTGTAACAAAGAGATCAGGTCATAGATTATGCTGAGATCCCTTGGCAGGCCAGTGTTTTGCTTTTCTGTGAACGTTTTTATTTTAGACCTTCAAAGCAAAAAAAAATGAGCTTGTAACAGCTAATATTGTCTGTGCTAATGAACCCTTAATATAATGCAAATGTCTTGACCTTGCAAACAATCAAAACAAAGTTTGATTTACTCAATGACAATGCCCTTTGATTTTCCTGTCTTTTCTTAAAGTGTCTTGTCACTCGTGGCAGCCTTCAAAGGCATTTTGTTCTGGCCACTGGTGTTATAAGACATTCATGATGACAGTTACACCCTGTATTGTCTCTTGTGCCTTCAGATCACTGCCAAAGGCATTTCATCCTGTAGTATGGATGACTCTGAAAGCCAAGTAACTTTTTAGTGTGTGTGTGTGAATATCTTAAATCACTTTCCTCTCCTTTGTATTGTTTCTTTTGAATATGCAGATGCAGGTGCTAAAGGCACACAGTTAAACATTTTCTTTCATTTTGAAACTTTTCATAATATCTTTGGAGGAATATTCTTTAAGGCTTAATTTTGCAGAGTTTTTCATGGTTTTTATTTTAAGCATGGACAATGATCAAGCAATTTTTCAGAAGCGGGAGCACAAGCCCCTCAGGGCTGCACCATTCCTGCTCACTCTCCAAACTTCTATTTTCTGCTGTTGGTGGCTTTGAAACCTTGAGACTTTAAAATCAGTTTTTAATGAGTTACAGGTACTAAAAGACAAAACTCTTAATTCAGAGGCTCTCCCAGGATACTGTACTGAATGACATGACCTTCTGCACTGCAGCAGTGACACTTCTGACACCACAGAATTTGTTGGCTTTTTTTAACCACACAGAAATTATTCTAAAATTAAACAGCTGAGAGAGGCTCTCTCATATAAGTCACAGAAGTTGGTTTCTATCATCATTAACTGTTTTCTTCCCTCATTCAGCCATGACTTGCGTGCCAGTATATTTTTCTGCTTTTATCCATAGCACAGAGAGATGGAGGAAAGCACAAATGTATCAGTGGTTCCTCCTACAATGGGCCTTGTCCTCCTTATTCTTTCCTCCTTCTTACTTGTCAAAGCAAGCAAAATAAAAAGAAAACAAACGCAGTGATTCTTGGAGAGTGTTATTTTTCTGGCTTCTCCTAAGCCATGCAAGTCCTACAGGTATCTGGATTACCTTGTTCTGCTCAATGTGAGTGATGTGTAGATCAAAGGCCAGATCTCAGCCCCTCAGGCTGTGTGCAGCAGATGCTGTTACAATGTTAAAGCAATAATTTATCACTGCTGTGTGTTCTCTGCATTGCAAACAAAAAGTAATTCCACTTCTGAACAGAGTTAATGGATTGATTGTGTTCCTTGCATATTGCTCAGCCACTTCAGCTCCTCAGCCTCTCCCACAGAGCGAAGATCCTGAACGTGAGGAGTGGTGAAGTCTGAGGTGACTCTGCTTGAGGAAATGTGTTCAAACACAAGTAGTGTTTATTTTTAGCTAAGCACTTTTCACTCTTTGCACTGTTTTATTTCTGCAAAAGCTATATCAATAAGCTGTTTAAAATCCAACCAACCAAATCCCACCAAAACCTCTTCGACACCAGTTGCAAAATCCATATTGGAGCTGTTTAAGAGAAGAAGTATTACACTTGTCCAAAGTTTTTATAGTTTATCTCCCTGTGCTTTTGAGTCACAATTCTCATGAAATAAATTGTTATAGTTTTTTCCCAGTAGGATTATATGTTTTTGCTCAAAAATATATTTGCATTTAAATTTGGAAGGTGGTTGTTGTTGTTGCCTCAATATTAAAAGTGCTTATCCTCATTCTTTAAGAAGAAAAGTTGAGACGATTGTTTCATTTAAGGAAAACTTGTGAAATTTCATGCTGACCTTGAGTTTTAGGGTGGCAGATATCTTTTTCTGCAAACATATGCCAGCTTTGTTTTTTGTTTTGTTACTAAGGAAATTTTGTTCCTTAGCTTGAATGGAGATAATTCTCTGTCCTTAAATGAGAGCAATGGGAAATTTTATAAATTTTGTGCAGTATATTTCAACTCACTCTGTGTAGGACTTTGTTAGAAAAATGGCATCATTTACAGCAGGAGACAAGATTAACTTTCATGGTTTCTCCTCCACTCACTGAATTGCAAGATCTTCATTTCAGGGTGATATTATCAGCAAGCTCTGCCTGAGAAGACAAAATGGAGAGTTGCAGAGTGGTAAATCTTGCAGTTGGGTTGTTTGTCTGTAAACTAAAGTAATTTCAGCCAAACATGGTATTACCTTGCAGCAGCCTGCCTGGGCCTTCATGCTGTGTGCATGGCAGTCATTCTGTCCTGACTTTTACTTAGTACAGATATAACAGTGAGTGAGGAGTAATCAGATATGGCTCAATAGCTCTGAAAAGATTTAAGTGGTTGTGTAAATTTGGAAAAGGAGACAAAATACTGATTTGTGGCATAGACTCATACTAGTCCTATGAAATGTCATCCAGAAAAATTTCCAGATACCCTAGATTGCTTACCATTGGTGGAACAGGACGTAAGCATGTCACAGAGTTCCTGTTGTGTCTTTGCAAATGTTCTTAGACTATTTAATTTACAGAGTCTGTGTACAGAAGGAGTTAATGGTCAGGACCTGTTTCTGTAAATTCTCATTCTAGTTTATAGTGTGCTGTTTGCTTATTATACTTTGAAACTAACTTGGGTATCTGGCAGGTATTCCTCTTTTTAAGTTGATACTACATTCAGTCTCCTAAAAAATACTAGGTTTGCTGAGTGATCAGGTGACAGCACATGGACTGTGCCTGTGGAACCATAAGTGGCACTTGGATTAACTCTTTTATCCTCAGGTACTCTGTGATATGGGGATAGGTTTCTCTCGCACCTTGCTTTGGCCAAGGAGCAAGCCTGTGGAAGGCACTTGAAATTCTGGGAGGTAAAGTTTCCCAGCGAGGCATTCCAATGCCCTGTGGTCTGTGGGGTGCTGTCTTCTCTGGGCTCTTCTCTATGCCAAGAAAATGTCTCAGAAAAGACAAGACACTGGAGTGTGTTCAAATGAGTGTAAGAAATGATAAAAAATGAAGTCTTAAAGACAATGCCGAGCTTTAGAAACTCTTTTGTGAATGGCAGATTTGGAGGCACAAAAAACTGGGCACAAGTAATGTAGACAAGACCTGATTGATTACTTTGGTGTTGTTTGATGTTCATCTTTCAAACTTGAATGTTAAAATGAAGATCCAAGATGCCTTGGATCAGAGAGCATGCAGAAATTCTTAGCAGGAAATAAATCACTGAGAATCTAAGGAAGGCCTTGAGTTTGTGCAGGGTATTAACGTGCTGGATGGGCTACAGTGAGGAAATCCCAGCTTGGTATAATTGCTTCCATGGAAGACCACTGCATCATCTCATTTACAGGTCATTTTTAGGATCCATTGACCTGGGTTGCAGGAAGGTAGAACAGCTATGAGACGGACATTCAGGTTTAAAGTCCAATTACACGTTGCTGGTTGAATAAATAGGATATTAAGTCTTGGGCCAAAATGTACTTCAGTATAAAGATAAGATAAAAGATTTTTAATTTGCAGGTGCACCACCGACACTGTAGTCTGATATGATGTGTCCTTAACATGAAATCCATTTTTCACATAATATAATAAGATGTGTGGTTTCCAGTGATTGGTATTATGATTGGTATTATAGGCAGTGAAATAAATGCTGCTATTAAGGAAATCCTATTAGCAAGTCCCTATGTACCGTGCACATAGTCCAGATTTATTAACATACCCTTCTCTAGTTACTTTCTTGAAAACAGTTGCACCTCTTATGAAATACTGGGTAATAATGCCATTAACAAACGTGTCTAATTGCAGTATGGAACTGTGAAAGCCTGAATGGGTTCGGCTGGATTCGAACAGAAGCAGGATTATTGCAGTGGGATGTACAAACATATATTGTACATCCCTAATTTTTGTGCTACTGTTATGTCAAGAGAAGGAGTATTAAGTATAGTCAGGCAGCTAATAAAAACTGTAAGCCTTTTTCATAAAGAGCTGTCAGTAGATGGCAATGTGACTGTTTTATACAGACTTTTTATTCCATATGAGGCTTAAGTCTTATAATCATCTGCCATTGCTGCTTAAATTACTGGGGTTTTTTTAAACCTCTAAGAACACTTTAAAACTGTTCTTTAAATAATTGATAGTTACAAATGGAAATCTTAGCCCAGAACCTCCAAAAGTGATCAAAGTTGTTTTAATTTTCCAATAGTTGGGGTTGAGTGAAAATAATGTTGCATAACACGCCGTCAGTAAACAGGAGATTATTGCACTGATGTCTCATGTTGCTGCAGATTCAGTAAGCCCATGTTTTATTGATAGCTAGATAGTTTGGCCATAACTCTTCCAAAACTGTGGCGCTTATAATGAGCACCAGATGGAATAACAAAAATAAACATGTTCCTGTGCTGTCAACAGTACATCCAGTGGAAAGCTTATCAGTATTTTTTTTTTCCTCTACTCCCTCTTCCTAGTGAATTTAGCCAGGGAGAAATCAAGCTTTGGAACATCAAGATCATCATCTGGCATTATATTAGATATTATGGTCGTGTCAAGTGTGAACAACTGCAGGACAAATGTATATGTTTAGTTCTTAACTGGTAGTTGCTGTTGTTAATATTTCATGTGACAGCAGTACAGTGGGACAGAACGTGTTAGATGCACAGCAAACAACTTGGAAAAATTGTAGTAATGTATTCCTCATTAGGCCCCATCGGTTTTCAGTAGCATCATGGATTTGAAGGACCTGGTTTGCCACCGCTTATTTGTGCTCTGAAGTATTCAGCCCATGCTTGCATTTCTAAAAGTGGCTCACATATTTGATGTCCACTTTCTTATGAAGTTTTTCTTTTTATAAATCTGCCTGCAAATTCTTAAATCATAAGTAGCAAAGTTTCCTTTGGGTCGCTGCCCTCAGCAGGACTTGATTTAGGAGCAGTCCACCTTCAGTACCAGGGTCTCATTTGTGAATCATACTGTGGTGTGAGGCAGCAGCCTGTCTGTGCATCCACACACCTGAGTGAAGAGGCTGCTTGTTGAATTTAATTGATCTGCAGTGGGTGTTTCCTGCTGTGTGTCTGTATTCTTAACCACATAGATTTCTCTTGCACAGAGGAGTGGTGGGTGCCCCATCCCTAGAAGTGTCCCTGACACAGACGGCCTTGCTCATGCAATGAACTTTAAGGTCCTTTTAAGGCCATCCTATAATCTTGTGTTTTGAAGGCTTGGAGGGCTGCAGAGCTGGCTGTCCCTCCTGTACAGCCTGTTGGAGTAGGTTGCTGTCACAGTGACTCTGGTGAAT
>JAYDZK010000274.1:4978713-4991310 GCA_034509185.1 Euphonia xanthogaster
TTCTTTTAATGTAATATATATCATAAAATAATAAATCAGCCTTCTGAAACATGGAGTCAAGATTCTCGTCTCTTCCCTCGTCCTGGGACCCCTGTGAACACCACCACAGTGGGGTTCTTGGGATTACCCTGCTCAGGGTCAGCAGTTGGACTCAAAGGATCCTTCTGGGTCTCTTCCAACACAGAATACTCTATGGTTCTCTGTTTATTCCTCTTTATGTGTCAGTCGCTTCCTGAGGTAGGTAAGCCAGGACAGAGAACTGCAGTCCTGTTTTTCTCCCCGTGTTTTTTGGACAGTTTTCACCCCAAAGGCCGTGAAGAAGCTCTGAGTGTCTCTTTAGAGCAATATTTTTACTGTCCTTGTCTATGTCAGAGAGGGTGAGGGTTGGAGGATCCCCTGACATAGGTGGTGTAAGTGAGTTATAAGTGGTTGTAGGAGGAAAATTGCTCTCAGTACAGGGGGAAAAACACCAAACCCCAATAGATGCTTTCAGGTACAAAACTTTTACCACAGATAGAGATTCATCATTTTTCCAGCTATGTTTTAAAAGGTATTTCCTCCTTTCCTGAAAACCTTATCACTCTTATATTCCAGTTCTTACACTACTATCATAATATCAGCAGGAAAAGGTAAGCATCTATCCATCTGCCAACCATTCCCTGATACCATCAGGGACTATGATTTTTTTACCTTGGATGCATAAAAACAAGATTTTCATATTATAAATACCAGGTCTGTAGCAAAAAAAAAAAAAAGTTATTTGCCCACCACTCCCCACTGAGGGTTTGTAACACCATTTTCTGTTTGGTTTTGGCTTCACTGCTGCACTGTGGAGGCTGCTAGAAATTTTCAGTGGCAGAATGGGAGGAATTCAGTGAACATGTGGGAGAAAAAGCCTGTCTAGACTTGTCAAGATTGTCACTTAGGAAAAAAAAAAAAACCTATGAGAAATACAGGTTGCATTTAACACTACACTAGCACTGACTTGGAACGTTTCTCATTATTAAATTCCTGGTGTTCACAGTGCTCAAAAGTGAGTGCAAAATGTGCCTGACTTCTCTAATGGGTTTTGGAATCAGAAAAATATGTAAATGCCTTAAGATATTTCCAGTGATGTTGTCATCATCCATCTGCATTGCATTTTTGCTTCAAACTAGAAGATTCCTTCATGATGAATGGGATGCTTAAAGGGAAGGCTTCTATTGCCTCTTTTATTGATTATTAATGAAATCACAGTGCTCTCAGTCTGTTACAGCTGCAGCCCTAAAATAAGCCTTTGCAGTGATAATTGCTTCTCTTAAATCATGGATGTATTAAGGAAGGGAGCTTTTCTGGAATAGTTTATGATTTGTGAAAAGTGTTTTATAATTGTTGCCTGATTTGCTGGGAATTTGGAGAAACACTTGAAGCTTCTTAAGAGAAACCAGCATATTTCATGTATTTTGAATTTCCAGGCATTGGGTGAGGAGGAATAGTTGGAAAAACCCAATTGATAATAATAAAAATGTGACAACATTCTCAATAAAAGAACAGAATAGAAAGCCATTGCCTGGCTAGTATCTAAGAGAGCTGAAAGTGTTTATAAATAAATAATACATGTGTTTTTATTGGTTTGCAAAGATAGGTGATGTACCAAGTAGCAACTAAATTTCCCACTTCCTGGAACATGCATTCATCAAGAAGAATTCCATGCTCAGGCTGTGAAAGCAGAGCAGGCCACTGGTGGATCTCCCCTGGACCAGGGATGTGTCCTTAGGGACATGAGGCCAAAATGTCTTTGTGCTGGAGCACCTTCTCCTGATGTTACAAGGAAAACTGGATTTGTTTATAAAGGTGCAGAATAACTTCATGCAAAAATTCAGGATCTACGCTTGAAATACTAAACCATTTTAAATAATCAGTTTTAGGACTGTTCAAAGCTGAATTTTCAATTAAATCCTGTCAGATCAATGAAAATAATGAAAACAAGGGCTCTTGGAAGAAGTGTTTGTGCTCACCTGGCACCCCTGCATATCACACAGCATGAGGCATCACCTCTGCCAGGCACTGACTGCTAAAAATCCTCATTCCTTTAAATTTTTTCATTTGCACAGTGTTTCCATGGAATTGCCATGCCAGCAGGATCAGGTCATCCCTAGTTAATATGCTAGAACATGTGCAGGTTGGGTTATACTTTTTCCTGAGCTCAGTGGCTGTGTCTCCTTTGTATGGGCAGAAATTACTGAGCATTGTAAAAGTTTCCGTCTTATTCTTTCACGCAGGACATTCCTTGAGCTCCACCTTTAAGTCTCTGAGGGGTTGAAAAGGAGCCAAAATGCTGTTTCAGGTCAGTGCGTTGTTATTTCAACAAAGACAGACTTCCAGCTCCAAGCATGTCTGCTTAAATTCAGTTCTCACAAAGGCTTTGCATGGAGTGATCACCAAAGCAGGTATTGTCTCTTTTTAAGTATCTTTGCAGGGATATTTCTTTTTAGTTTTGGTAAGGAAATTGCTTAAAAATTACCAGATAATGACTGCCTAAAGAATTTTGACTTTGTAGTCAGTTGAAGGAAAATCAAAAAGACACAAAAATATAGTTTTCTGAGTTATCATTTTAAAAATTTTTGTGATTTTGATTGCAGCAAAATACAAAACACCTGAAAATAGGCCCCTCAGAAGAGCATATCATTCGGGGTCTGTTAAGAAATGTGTGTAATTTTTCACCTTTAAGCAGACAGATGGATTTGCAGTAAGAAACTTTTTCTATGAAACATTTCTCAGCAGCAAATGTTCTTAGCATTTGGGGAATTAAGAATTTAGAGCACTTCAAAAAAGAATTAATTTGTATTTAAGTTATTCAAGCCCACACAAAGGCTTCTAGAAATGAGACCTTTTTCTACAAATAGGGATAATGAAGGAGCTGTGGATGTGCCAGTTTGGGGGTTTGCTGTTCTCCTGCTGCAGGAGCAGGAAAAGCACCTGGTGGCAAAGCTGGGGGGATGGTGAGAAGACACTGAGATTAGGGCAGGAGCTGTGAAAGAACACCTGCTTTGTATGGCAGAGATAGCACCTGATTTTTCATGATACACAGGGAAGTAATGAAGTATGTGAATCAGAGAGTCCCTTCACTCTGCAACTTTACATCTGCTCTTCTCTGAGACAGCAGCATCATCATTAGCCTGCTCTGCCAGGGGTAGGAGCATCTCTCATGCAGATCTATTTGGATTTTGTACTCATGGGGAAATTAAGCAGGTTTTGTCTTGGGTTGTTTTGGTGGTTTGTGGGTTTTTTTGTGGTTTTCTTTTTTTTTTTTTTTTTGAACCATCTTCTGAAAGTTTCCTACACAGGAGACCAAGTCTGTCAAGTGAAGAATGATTTTACAGATCCATTTTAAATCCAAACCCAGTGGAAATGTCCTGTTTCCTCTTTCTCTATCAAGAAGAATAAAAGCAAAACAAAAGAGAACAGTCCCCAAAGCCACAATTAGTTATTTTTCTGTCCCTGACTTTCAGATGAAGAGCTCTACCTGTGCGTCTCCTCAACATCATCTTCTCCCACCTCCTCCCCCTCAAAACCACCTCCCAGATTTCTGACTATGCCCATGCTGTGTCAGGACTCCCAGACTGCCAGAGGGTAGCTCCCCAAGCCAGGAATTTGTCCCTTCCTGTTTTTCTTGCCCTCTCTTTTCCCTCACTTTATCACTAATGCTGGATGGGTCTAATCACCCTCCGACCTCCTCCAGCCTCCTTCTGTCCCAGTTGTCCCAGTTCTGGTGGCCCCCAGGGTAAAGAGGGAGGAACAAGGAGGAAATGCCTGAAGCCCACCTTCAAGGGCACAATAAAGATCTTCTCCTCTTTTTCTCACCTTTAAAGGCCGCCTGGGGCTTGCCTGCATAACTGTGAGCCCTTCCAAAAAGTGGGGTAGAATTTCACTTATAAAGTGTTAAAGATTTATTGCTGGGTTTGCCCAATCTTTTATAACTTGGCTGCTCTCATGAGTAGTACTCTAAGAGTATCAAGTTGCAATATTTGTTTTGGATATGTAATGCATATAACATTTTTAAAATGGGATTTTTACAAAGATATGCAGAGTTTAATGTGCTTATAGGTAATCACAGTCTCCTGGTGTGTTTGTAAAGATTGCCATCATTTAATTTAAGTGCATAGGGTTTGCATAAGTGCAAAGTAAGATTTTCTAATTGATAAAAAGCATATATACATCCGTGCAATCCTTATATTTTACATTATCTTTCAGTAATAGTCTTCAAACTCACATAGATATCGCAATCAAATATAAGAATGTGCCACAGATGCTGTCTGAGCCATACAGACTGTGATTTAGTAAGTACTAAGTTAATCAGGATTCCAACTCTACAATAGTTCTCTGAGAACCAAATCTTTCAGGTTCTCTTGAAAATTTCTGGCCTTAAAACTTAGAATGAGTTTTTTTGTCAGTGAAGTTAATGCTTCATCTTTTCTAGGTTATTAAGTTTTAGCCTTCCACCACCCGTAAGAGCAGCAGTAGGTACACAGAGAGGGCAATTGACTGTCTCAAAAGGTTAACTGCCTTCTGGCTGAAAATGAGCACAATTACTCACCAAAAAGCAAATGACTAAAACCCTCCTCTGAGGAGTTTTCAAATGCACCCCGAATAGACATGTTCAGCTGGGGAAGGATGGAATTCATGGAAAGAAATCAAAAAATATCTCAAGAAAGGGAAGATTAAAGTGATTCATGGTAGTGTTCCAAAACAAATGTAGATTATTTGGGGGTTTGGAAGAGAACACACCATTTACTGCTCTTCCTGAACTCAGTTGCCTCGAAGTTGTATTAATTTGTTCAGCTGCATGGTGGAAGGCAGGGGAATGAGAGGAGGACACGGGTCACTGCAAGGGTCAGTCCATCCTTGTTTCCAATATTGTGAGGAGACATTATTGACCAAATTGAACAGGGCATTAGATATTGCTCATTTCGGGCCAAGCCTTGCTCTGTTAAAACCATTGAAAGGTTTCCTATTCCATGAAAGCAGCATCAGGACATCAATGCATGGGCTTGTGTGGGAGCAAGAGAAGGAAAGCCCAAATAATGTAAAATGTCTACAAGATAGAAACGCACCATAATTTGAACAAGAAAGACTGATTAATTCAACCTAATGTGGCAAGTCTTGCAGCATTTTCAAGTTCTGATATTTTACCATTTGGTCATTGTTTTTGACTGTGGGATGTGTAGAAATTTTGAGTGCTTGTAGATGCAGCTAATGGCAATAGGAGGGGTGCCCTGCACCTACCTCATGTCACATAATGCTGAGCACACTCAAAAATTCACTTCTCAGAGGCCCCAGGCTGGACATTCAAAACTAGCAAACTGTTTTGACCTTCCTCTGTTGGAATTTCAGTTTCCCACAATGAGATGAGCAGGTTCCTGCCCTGTCCTTGTGGTGTTGGTGTGGGGAACAAACAGCTGCTCTGCACAAAAGCAGGGGAATAATGAATGTGGTTTGAAGGTCAGTGGGGAGCCTGGCAGGTCAGTCCTCAGCACCGTGTTTAAACAGGGCTGGTAAATGTGATGCAGGCACACGATTAACAGCAGGGCTGAAATAAAATATTGACGAGCTGTGCTCATTAAAGGAGCCGTGGCTGATCCGTGCGCCGAACGAGGCGAGGGTCCTGCAGAAATAATGGCAAGCCTTGCTGTAATTACAGAACTCATCAATACAGTGCACAAGAGAGCAAAGGAGAAGGTTGCCCAGACAACCCAGCTTATGAATGCTTGACTTTGCAATATTAATGACAAATAGTAATAAATTATTAATATTTCTATATTGTGTGTGGTGGGTACGAAATGTAGCAGAAAGCTTATCTAACCTTTCTGTCAGGTGCAGTTTGGTGAGACAGACCAAGTTCAGCACCTCAGACACGTGCAAGAAGCATTGCCACAGTCTGTCCTAGCACCCTAAACGACCTCATCTCAACTCTCACTAGGCCCTTTGTTTTCAAGCAAAACTCAGTGCTTTCATTTTTCTCAAGAAACAGTTGTCTGCAGGTGCAATATCCGTAGTTTTGTGCTGGATTTGAATGAATTCTGCTGATTGATTGCTGCTGAATGATTCAATTCCCTTATTTAGGCATAAACTACAGCAGGTAGCTCTGGTATAGACCAGCTTCAGGTCCCTTCTCCTGAGATACCCCCAGCCTAACCTGACCCACCAGGGGCAGCTGGGGTATCATCTGGCAGCTCATTTGGAGAGAAGCCTTTCTGGCTTTTAAAAATAAAAAAAAAGTTATGATTTTTTTTGCTTTTTCCCTTCTACATTTGACTGATCTTAACTGACCCACAGTTCTTAACAAGAAATTCAAGCTTTTTTGCTACAGCCTTTCTGAGCATATGTCTTGTTGTTGCCTAAACTCGTTAACAGCTCCATCTGTTTCACAGTCTTCATTTCCCAACATCATAAGGTACTCAGGAATAATAAAAGGTCATTTAGGCCTCGCAGCTTTGTTCTCTTCATCTCTAAAAGTTTTGTACCCAGCCATCTCACAGTCTGTCTGGTCTCTTGGGCAATATATTTTAATAAGCCTCAAATGCAGAACTTAATTATCTGGAACTGAAAATTCAAGCTCTTAAGCATCCTTTCCCCTCCACTCTTCTTCAGAAAGCCTCAAAAATGCAGAGAAGCACATCATTTCCTTAATTATGTTTTGTTTTCTTTTGCCCATTAGGTGAACTTTAGTAATGTGTTTAGAAGCAAATTTATTTTATATTTATGTGACCTGTATTAATTACTGCCAGGCATTGCTGCCTGCCCAGCTCTGTAGCCTGGGGTTTTGCTCTTGGTCTTTTGTTTTGTTTTGTTTTGTTTTTTGCTGTGGGATGTGACTTCCCTCTCCTACCAGAGGCTCTGGAGTGGCCAGGGCTGGAACTATGGGAAAACTCAGAATATAAACCAGAAAACTGGCTGTGGAGTCATCCCATTCAGGGTTTTATCTCTGGCAGTGGCTGTCAGCAAATGCCTGAGGAAGGAGAGCACACCTGCAGCCTGGCTCCTCTGCTCTCACCCACACAGCATCCACATCATTTCAGATTGGCCCCAGAAGTGTGTTTCTTCTCTCTATTAGTTTAATTGCCTTTGAACCTCTTTATGATTGTAACACCCTATAATTACCAGTTCCACAGTTTAATAGTGAGTGCATGAAAAAAAATGCTGCCCTTTGCCTCTTCTTAAATTGCACAAATTAATTTAGTGCACTGTCCCAAACCCTTCTGTGTTGGGAAGCAGCAGATAATTGCTCCCTATTAACTTTTTCTGTGCTGTTCATAACTTTCCTCTGTGACATCCCACCTGAGCCATCTCTTTCCCTAACAGATTGCCCACCAGCCCATTTAATCTCTCCCTACACAGAGACTGTATCTACATCTACATAGATCCAGCAGCCTGTTCCTCTCCCACGTGCCTCTCCCAGCACTGCCATGTGTCTCACATTTAATACCTCCCTACCTGGTTTCTAGTCTGAGTTGTAGCAGTTGAATTGTATAAAGTCAACTCCGTGTAATACATGTGAGGAAAACTGTTCTAAAATCATGCTTTGATGTTACTTCAGAGGTGTCTTTAGAGTGGAGATCAAACCAAGGCACTAAATAGGGTCCCAGTGTGAATGCATGCATTTCCATGGAGCAGTACTTAGGTGTCTTTTACAGGAGACAGTTCCACAATTCCTGCTTCAGATGAATCCGAGACACACAAGGCGTGAATGAAACGAGAGCAGGACCCTTGAATTCTGTATTTTTTTCCCTTTGCATGAGAAAATACAGACTTTTCCTTCATTCACTGCTCATTATCCTGGATTAGGAACAGACCTCGATGTTGCAAGGTCAGGTAAACCAGGACCTGTGTAACCAGGAGCAAGTTACAGGATTGTCCATGATGCAGGAATGGGGAGTGACCTAAATTGCTCTTACAGGAACTAATTTTTGAGGTAGGCTTATGAGGATTGTACTAATTATATTTGAAACATTTGCTTATACCTGAAGATAGTCTGGACTAAAGATAGTCCAGATTCTTCTCACATAAACCAATTGTCCCTTGGCAGCTACATTTTAATTTAATGAGGGTTTACACCTCTTATGCTGCTCACTGAGAAGATGCTCTCAGTTTTTCCTGAGCTGCTGTGGAACAACACTGTGAGAAATGCTCCACACAGGCACAAGTGTTTGCAGACCAAACACAGAAAATGGGTGGGTTTTGTCTGTGTGTGTAGTTAAAGGCTCATCCCCCCTCCTGTGAGGGACCCAGGGCACAAATGTGTGATGTGGGATGTTGAGGAATGAAACCAAACTTGATGAAAATCCTAAATCAGAACTGCCTCAGACTTTGTGTTTCTATTGCATTCATTAATGAGTAAAGATAATTCAGTCTGAAGATGCACTAGGAGTTAGGTCAGGTCGACTGCATTCACACGGCTTTGATGGAACCGTCTATGATGTATCAGCTGGCCCAGATAGCAAAAATGTATTTAAACTGCAAGGAAGGGGTTTGTTTCTTTTAGCCTATAGCTGTGTGTTTAGGTGTACAAACCAACATCTCTTCAGCCCCTCTCTGCATTAGCTGCCCAGCCAGCCTGCTTTAGAGGAATGATCAGGCTTGCTGAGATCATGTCAGAGTTATGATAAGATTACAAGCTACATGTTACCTTTTATTTTTTACCAAATAAGAGACCTGCAACTGAGTAGTAATTGCCACACAAACTACATTTTTTTGCTGCCTTAAAGGTGGTTAAATAATATGTTGTCTTTTCTTGTGGATAATAGGAACGTTTTGTACAGCATTATTCCTGCACCTGAAGATCTGTCTCATGGGAATCACAGGTGAAAGCTGTATTTTATGGTGGAGGTCTGGCTGGGTAGGACACCAGCCACCAGTGCTAATGGTTCTCTGCTGAGAAAATCGCTCGGAAAATGTAAATGCGAAAGAAGATGAATTTCAGAAAATCTTAGAAAATGAGGGAGGAATAAACAAGGCAGCTGGGACTCAGTGGCATTTTCTGATTTGTGTAGGTCCTGTTCCCCTCTTGTTACCAGCATGTGTGCAAACAGTGGCCATGCATTTTGTACTGATTAGCCTGACTGTTTGAAAGATTAGCTTGGTTTGACGTGGAACGGAGGATGCAATTAGGAAAATAGGACCATATGTTATAAGGACCTTAGCTGGCTAATGAGAATGGAGGGAGATGAAAAGTGTGTTCCAAAGTCTCAGTGAAGTGATTCGTTTAACAAACAGAGGCTGTCAAATCTCGACTGACTAGACAGAAGGGGCTGCTGCATGTAGTTATTACTGCAGAGGATTTGCAGAACATGATGAGCAAATGGCAGATAATTTCACAAAGCAAAGACAAATAAGTTAACAAAGACAAAGTCATCAAGAGTGTGCTTGAACTGAAAACAGCATTGTCATGGGCACTGGTTCTCCTTAGCTACAACACTTCGAGTTATAAATAACACATTTAAGGAGAGTGAAAACCTGAAAGGTGAAGCAAATTTATAAATTGTTTGGAAAATGAAGATGAAACTGATCTGAACTTTGCACAACAGTTTTTCTAGTGGGTTCAGGTTTTTCTTATTCAGGATGTGTGATCCCGCTTGTCAGACACACCAAGAAGGCTTCTTCCCTTCCCTTTTCCTGACAACATTTCTTGAGAAGTGGAAAAAACTGCCAGGGAAACCATGAGCAACATGGTCAGGCATAGTTAGAAAAACTTGTCTTCAGAATCCATCTGATCTCAAGCATTTTTGCCCTTGTCTTTATCTATGAAATCCCTGTATCACCTTGTCATACAATACCATGCTCTTCTTTCCCCAAAATCAGGGATGGCAGCTCTGTGTGGGTGCCTCTGTGTAAACCTCTGGTCATATCTTCTGCACTTTTCAGACACTTTTGGTTGTGCTCCACAACTTCTTTTGATTTACAGCACCCATAACTGGGTGCTTTTCACCATTCTGTAGTTGTGCAGATGATTGTTCCTGTTTAAGCACAAAATTACTTCCTGCTGATTTTTTCCTCCTTTATTTTTCTTTTCTCCCTTATTTTTCTTTACAGATCAACTCCACCACTCAAGATCATCTGGACTTTTTTAAAACTTGTTTTCATATTCCAATGTGCTTGCAGTTCCCTTCTGCTTCATGTTAGGTGTAAATTTTATAACTCTGTGCTCTGACCTTCCCTGGTCCCTGATAAAACCTGTCCTTGCAGGAACCTGAGGACGATGCAGCTCTGTTAGGAGCTGCTTGCCAGCTCTGACCTCCTGACACTCCAGCCCCTCCTGCCTTCCCTCTCTCAGTGTGTCTTTGCGGGCAGTTTTTCACTCTCCATCCTAACAAGTTCATTTAAGCTGTGTTAGTGTAAGAAAAGCCCATGAAAGTAGCACGAGCCTTTTTCTGTGATATATGAAAATAGTTGACACAACTGACAATGAAGAAATTTGCCACAATCATGTCCCAGTTCTTGTTGAACTTGTGCTGGTTGTTACCCATTTCCCTAATGTCTTCTGGGTACATGGAATGACTTAATTTAACTATTTGTTCTAATTTTCTAGTCTTAGTAAGAGAGGTTAAATTGACTGGTTTGTAAACCTCTGACTCTTCTTTTGTGCTTTGGTTTAGGTTTTTATCTCCCCAGGGGCTTGTGGGTTTTTACATTTTAAAGGTCTTTGACATTTCCCAGTTTTGCTTTTCCTCACCCATTTGCAATGCATTTTAGCTGACAGACTTGAAGTCAGACAGAGCCACTCATCATAAAAGATTATGTTGTAAAACCCTTTTCAAGCATGCACTATAGATTTACAAATGTTCCTCAAAATCTACATGCTTCATTTTTCAAAACATCAACAAAAAACCCCAGTGGGAGCAGAGAAACACAAACACTCGAGAGAACAGATGAAACCCACAGAAAATACTGGCTTGTTGCAGTATTAATCTGCTTATTTTACCAAAGGTTATCAAACACTTTTTGGCAAAAGAAACCTTTTCCCTTGTCTGAGAGATTGTAATTTTTTTTTTTCCTGTGATGCTTTCATTCCTCCTACACACTAAGAATTAAGGATTTTTTCTAATTGTTGCCTAATTAAAAACAAAACAAAACAATTACCTCTAATGAAATAATGATTCCTACTTGAGGCCATCAGCTCTCCCAGCTAATCATTAATCCCAAGGAAATGAGACAGGCTTGATTGTTATGACTAAAATATATTTTCATCCTCGTCATCCACCTAAGAAATTGTACATGAATTTATCCACATACAAATTAAAATATCATTACAATAAACAAATGTAGGGTGTTACTCAGAAAAGTAAAATAGTCAGAATTTAAACCAGCAATGGAAATAGCAAATTTAATTTGAAGACACAGTTGGGGCCATAACAAAAACATTTTTTCTAAACAGAATGGCTGTTCATAGAGGGGGACAGGTTGTGAAAGCAGCATGGTGAAGTTTCCTATCTGTACTACCTCAGCTTCCAGTTGTGTTTTGTTCACGTGTCTGAGAGTTTGTGAGCAGATCCTCTCAATTTTGTACATTTTAATTTTTTTTTAAATTATGTTGATCTTAATTGCTTAATCATGTTAATGTAGATAGCTTTAAAAAATAGTTCTATAATGGTATTGAGAACAGTTAATTCTATAATTAATTGGAGCACTTATCCATCACTACTGAGATGCAGACAGAATTTAATCACAATCAGTGTGAGTCCTTATATATGAATGGCTGTTGAGCTTGGAGAGTTTGGTCTACAATGGAATAAGAAATAATTAAGAAAAACATACATGTCAACCAGAAAAGGCAGAAATTTTGTCACTGCTTTACAGGTGGTGCAAGCTTCTAAATCTCTCCCCATTTGCAGAGGAGAGTATTGATGGTATTCTGGAAAGACAAGAACACTAAAACTTCCTCTTTTTTATTATGAGACCAGATTCAACACTGAATTTTTTTGAGACCTGATAAGTTGTTTAGTTTGCAACTCTGCAAGAGAAAAGCAGACAACCCTGTCTCCAGTTTCACTTTAAATAAACATTCCATGACTAACTGGGACTGAAACATCCAGTAAAAATGAAAAAAGATACAGCAAACCATGATATGGAAATGTTTTATTTCAGCCTTCTCAGTGATTAGAAGATGCCTCTGTCTTCTTAGAGCTTTATTTTGTCAAGCTGGCAATAAATCTGAAGAGATAGGAATTTAACAGATGGGTTATGAAATTGCTAATGTATGAACTGCACCTCTGGTGGACTCTGTGCCCTTTCTTTCGTGACTGTCACCTCTTAAATATATGTGACAGCAATAACCCTGAGTTTGGCCTGTGTTTTGCAGCTGGAAGTGCTGTGCTAAGAACAAACTTCACAGCTTGGTGGAAACCCTGACCTCACTGTCATCCATGGTTATGTGCTCTGTGACTTCACCAGCTCTCACTCTTACACTCTTATAAAACAAAAAAAAAAAGGCAAATTACTGAAATTTGCCTTTTTGGTCTCCAGACAGTGCTGGGGTCAGCCACCTAAACTGCCGGCTAGCTTGGAGGAAGAAATGAGCGGTGGCGTTGCCCAACAGGTCCTCCGGGCGGGTCCCCTGGCAGC
>JAYDZK010000274.1:4991410-5025046 GCA_034509185.1 Euphonia xanthogaster
TTGGGAGGGATCCTGGCACCCAAGCCAATCAGGTCTCAGCCTCCATAGAACTTGCTGGAAGGAAGGCAGACTGAGACACTGACTGACAAGGGGCCAGGAGGAGGGGAAACATAACTGACATAAAGGATACAGTAACGGATTGGGTGGGGAGCAGGAGAGAGAGCGGAGTGACAGGGAACAGCTTGATCACCCCGGGGGAGGAGAAATAGGGGGAGGCCGAACCACTTTGTAACATAATGTGGGGGAGAACTGGGAACAAACCAACTGGGGTACATAGAACATAATACATACATAAAACATCGTATAACATAAAAAATAACGAAATAAATGACCACACCACAACAAGACAGTAATTTCAGTGCATTATTGGATTCAAGGACAGCCTGTATGGGAGCAACCTGGTCTCATGGAAGGCATCCCTGCACATGGCAGGGAGCTGGGCTGGGTGACCTCTGAGAGGTGCCTTCCAGCCCACCCCACTCCATGATTCTGTGGTTTATGTTCCCCAGATGCAGCAATATTGCCCTGGTGTCCTTTCATGGCATCCCAGGACAATGCTGAATTTCCAGCTCAGCCCACAGGTGACCAACAGCACAGCATGACTGTCCCAGACCTTTATCCAGGTTAACCAGGGCAAAGGTACATCCTCCATCTGTTAAACTCCAAAAGCTGCACTTTTCTCTCAGCAGTGTGTTTCCACTGGCATAATTGCCTCCATAAACAACAGAGCTGTGTCGACAAGGTCCAAGGATTCCCACAAAAATTGGTTTTGCTGCATCCTCCATGCATTTCATATGCTGTACTTCTTTCATTATTTTTCTTCTCTCCAAAATGATAGCTTTTGGGTTTTTATGATAGGTGTTTGATGATGCTGGCTGATTAATTTGAACTTGTGAGGCTGACGTTGCCATGGATGTGCAATGGAGCTGATGCCTCCCCCGTGCTCTTCCCCCACAAACAGCAACAATATTTGACTACCAAGCCACCAAATGAGGGAAGGAAAGTGTCAGCCAGGATAAACTTCATGTTACAGCAGGAAGACTGTGAATATCAAATAGCATCACAGTTGAATGGAACAGGCTTGCTGGTGATTAGCAATCAGGAAATAAAGAAAACCCCTGGTTTTGTGCAAAAATCAGAGTTTTAGTCTCAAGCAAAGCATGAATGATCACTGCTAAGCTGTCTAAAATCAGTATTTCTTGTATATTTTAGAGAAGTAACTTTAAAATAGTGTTGCTGTGTGTGTGCTCTCACAGGCAGCTCACAGGCAGGGTAGGGGGAGCAGCTGTGCTCTCTTGGTGTGAACACCCCTGCAGCAGAATTTCCACTTCGCTGCTGTTTTTCATGAGCCCCTCTGCAAACTTCTGACCCAAACCACTCTGAAGTTAAAGGAAATTATTCTGTGAGCTTCACTTTACTTTTCTGCTGAGCCTAGCAGAAAACCAGGAAAGTTTGGCACAGAGGAAGGATGTGGGGGTTTTGCTACATTAAAGCTTACATCATCATCATCATACTTGGTTGTTTTGGTTTTTTTTGTTTTGTTTTGTTTTTTTTTTGCTTTGAATATCAGGTTAGAAACTTGTAAGTCACGCTGTCTGCAGGGCCCCAATGAAAACACCTCAGAGAAATTTCGTTTTGATGGGCAGATTAATTGCTGAATGCTTCAGGCTGCTGATGTACCCGCACCTAGCTCACGTGTGAGGCAGGGGATCTTTGCACAGCACAGTCCCATTTGTAATTAGCTGGTGATGGGGCATTGTTTGCTGCCTTTCTCCAACGTGCAGAGTGATTTCTGCCTCGCTGATGACTGTAAACATCATCCTAAGTACTGGTTTATGATCCCTGTAGGAATAACAATGTAAACAGCGTAATTATGTTCACCTTTGAGGCATATCTAGAAACTTTGTTCTTCCAGAAGAGTGATAACAGAAATGAGTACTGTTGACAAGGTAAACAGAAAGCCACCACAACCTGCTTGTTAGAGACAGCTAATGCTTGAGGGAACTACACATTCAACACCATAAAAAATAAATATTAAAAAAAAAGGAGTGTTATATGGTTATCTAGAGATTTATTCATGAATGTATTACTACGTGGGACAAAATATTGAAAGCAATGTATTTTGAGATCTTTCTTCTTCTGAAAGAAGCATGAATACTTACTACTGGTAAACCATATTTCTCTGGGTAATTATTATGAGTTCCATAGATCATATGCATATTTGTGTCTATTTTTACCCCCCTTTTCCCAGGACTGGCAGGGTTCCTCCAGGGTCGATCTGTACTTGAAAGACACTCACTATCTTCAGACTTCAGCCTTTCTTTGTTTGAACAGTGTATAGCAAAGTATCCTGCTCTAGACTCCCAGGTTGTTAGCTCTTCACAGCAAGGAAACCTCGGGAATATTTCCTATCTCTTGGACTCTTTAGTGTAAAACAATTACTTTTTCAATGCAGGTGTTTCCATGGGGTTTTGATACTGAAAATAAACCTGCAGCTATGATTATCACAGAGCATAATTTAACTATTTGCTTTAGATTTACCAACCATAAAACATAGGATCTGGGGCGGGGGGAGAAAAACATCTACAATGCTGAGAAAATTCTCTACAGATTCCTCAGTTTCTATACCAAGACTGAGAATTTTTGGAGTTCTGTCTGGAGACCCTGGAAAGCTCCTGGGTCCTGGCACACAGCTCTTGTTCCATTGCTCACCTCCCCCCTCCACAGCCCATCTGAGCAGCAGAGACTGCCAAAGTCAGTTCCTTCCTGCAGCCCAACCCTCCTGCAAGGTGCTGTTTTTTGAAGCTGTCCTTCTCTTCTGACTTTTGGGAGAAAAGCCAGCATCTGTCATTTTTTTTTACATGTGAGTCTGTCCCACCATGTAAACCCAGGTTCCATGAAAAACAAATATTGCATGGACTGCTTTCCTGGTGTTTTGCAGCAAGGTATCATCCTGGTTTGGATGGAGATCCTCATCTCTTCACCACCCTCCATTTCTGTATTAATTTGGGTTAATTGCAGAGGTGGCATGCTCCTGCTGACAGGCCTGAGAATGAATGCTGGGTGCTAAACACACAGGGGCATTAATGATATGCTAGTTTCACCGCACTGAAGACAGTTTCATAACTTAAGACAAATCCTACAAATAGATGCACCTGCTTATCTGCAGATGGAGAATATATAAAGTGTGTTATTACTGTGAAACTCCTGGATGCAATTTATGTGTTTGCCTTACTCATAAATTATATTCACAGGTTTAGAATAAACATCTCCAGCCTCACACTGCAGAGAAAATTATTCTCAGCTTTTAAATACTGCTTTTCTGCAGATTAGTCCTGCCTGTAAGACATCATAAAGTAATAAAGGTACATTTTCCACCTAACTGCATTTGGGGATGGAAAATACCTAATGATAACAATAACAACAATTCCTGGCATTATTATAACAGTGTTGATCCAAAGATCTCCAAATGCTTTCCAATAAGTAATTAATTAGGCCTTACCAGCACCCTGGAGAGTTAATTACAAATTATCAAGCATAATCACAAACTGCTTCCATTGAAACTATTCTTGTACTCTTTCCAGAGGAAAACAAAATATGCTGGCTATAATGCTGTGACCTTTCTCTCCCCTACATCATTTTGAAACTGTAATTAGATGAGAATTTGGATATCTCCTGTTTTAAGGAAAGCTAATATGATCACTGCTGACCACGAAACTCATTACAATTTTCAGTTTCTCCAGTGAGACAATACTTTTTAATCTTGCTCTGTTCCATAAATCAACAGCAGCAACAGCAACAACAAAAGAAGCACTGCTAAGTGTTCCAGTGGAATTCCAGAGAGATTCTAAATTGTGGTTGTCCATCTGTTGTTCTTCCACAAGGGTGGTGATTTTGAGAATGTTTGATCCAGGGTTTATTTCTTTCACAGGAAGGAGAGGAGGACAGGTCTGTGCTGCCTCCATTCCTCCTGGGATGCAGCAAGCTCTGCTAATCCAAATGGGATAATTTGGGTCTGAGAACATATTTGTCAGAGTGTGTTGAGTCCCAGGGAATATCAGGAGAGAATAACAGTATTTTATCTCCTGTTTCCAAAATGCCCCACAGCATATGGACTCAAACACGTAGAGGGTGAGCTGCTCTAACCTGGCCTTCTGAAGAAATCAAATTTGGGCTCTTGGTAAAATAGGAATAAAAATGGAAGGAGGCAAAGGGGGGAAAAGACTGAAAGCTAAAACAGTGGCCCCAAACAGCATAAGTAGAAACATCCTGAATTTCCACAAATTACAAGATGAGATACAGCATTTGCCCATCAGAGACCTGTGATTTTACCTTCATCGCATATAACCATAGGAGTAATTAAACCCCCTTTTATTTATGCTAGGTTATGTCTCTTGTTGCACCATAGTTATTGGCCTGCTTTTGATATAAGATGAAACCAGTTTACTTGAATAATTATCTGAGGGCAGAGTTCTCTCTTTTTTCATATACCAGTTTTTGAAAAGAAATGAAAGAAGGAACTGATAATGCTCTTGTTTGCAAAAATAAATCTCATGGACAATTTGCCATCTGAAAAAGTTCCAGTATTTTAGCAGTGAAAATATGGTGCATATTCATAGGAAATATGTGCAGGATCCATACAGAAATTTCAAAGGCTATTCCACTTAATATGTGAAATTAACAGTGAAGATCCTTTTTTGTCCCTCTAGCATAAAAGTCTAAAAGCAGTGATGAGAGAAACCCTGGAACTGTAGGAGCAGATTGAAAGTTTCTCTTCCCTACTTGCTGTTGGAGTGGGATCCATGTATAAGCAGTAAGTTTTTAAATATGTATATGGCACCAGAGCAGTACAGTGCATGACCTACCTTCCCCCACCCCCTTTTTTTTCCCCTTAAATTCTAGAGGGAAGTCATTAATAAGAAAATAACAGGTTTATGAAATTTCATAAGGGCTACCAGAGGGAATTACCCTCGTGGTAAATTTACAGACAATAAAAATAAACGTTAGGAAAATAATTGAGCTCTCTCTGTTGTAAGTATGTGTTTATGGTTGATTTTGTGCCACTGCTTTATCCCATCAGAGAAGAGAGCTAATTTTCTGAAAGCATTAATTTATTAAGCATCCATTGGTCTCATTGTACCCTGTTTTCATATCTGCACATGCAGTCCCAGTGAAGTCAACAGCTTCACCCAGATGTGAAAGATAATTTGATCCCAGAAGTGATTCCAAATCATAATAGAAATTAAATAATTCCAAAGCATAATAGAAATACTGCTATTTGTCTCTACAGTTCTTAAAGTGTAACCAAAGTAATGAGAAAGGATGCAGAGTCTAAATTCAGTTTGATTAAAGCTCTAAACACTGATTGGGTCCAGAAGATAATTTAGAGGCAGGCACAGAGAATTTTAGTGCTGGTGAAGGGATAATGAGAAGGAGAAGAAAGCCCCAGGAAAAAGCTGGACTGGTATAATTACATAAGGGAGCAGGGTTGATGATGTGTGCTGTAAAATGCCCGTATGCAAATAAGCACAGAAACTGCTCAAGCGTTCTGTTCTTTGAGCAAAAGAAGGCACGTGGTACAAAATGAGGATTTGTAATTGCACTGTGGGGCCAAACTGGAGTGAGGAGTCTCCCTCCAAACACAAGAAGCCCTGGCTGTAAGCAGCCCTTGCCATCATTCATCCTTTTCCTGGAACAGGTCCTTGATTGGCAGCCCTTCCCCTTGGAAGTATTGAGTGAGGAAAATCTCTCTGCTCACCTGTTTGTTCACCTCTGCAAAAGCTGCACGGGGAGAACAAGGCTGATTTTGCCCCCTGTCCTGGGACACAGCTGCTCTGTGTTTGTTTTCCATGGATGGGGCCAATTAGAGCACCTTGAACAAAGGTTTCTTGGGTTTATATTTATCATGGCTTTTCTAAAGAGTGGTATTTTTCTGTATCAGAGATGGGCTGAGGCTTGATGCATTTAGGGGAAGTTTAGATTATGAGTTCTCCTCTAATAATCATCTTAGAAAAAAACCCACTAAGGTGAGTCAATATGGTGTCAATCTTTTGCCAGCAAATTTCCCAATTTTCTTAGAGAATTTAAGTCACTCTTCTTCATTTCCCTGTAATTTATAAGACAAAATGGGGCAGCTATGAATAATAATGCAATGCAGATTCAATACAAAGCAAAATATCTACTCTGGGAACGGAAGAAGGAAGGTAAAATCTCATAGTGCACTTTCTTTTAATTTAATGACAAAAAATTGCATATCCATTCAAGAACAAAAATCATGTTAATTAAATAACAATTTTACTTTGTTTTAAAAATATCCATCATCAGCATAAATTTAGGTGAAGCTATTTAGATGCTATCCATCATTACAAGGCTGAAGTAAAATCCAAATGGGATCAATCCTCTCTTTTAGCTGCTCCAGATCTGCATGTCCACATCTCATTCAGAGCACACAGGCAGCTGGCCAAGGGGAATACAGAGAGGTCAGGGCAGGTCCCTGAGGTGGGAATGCCAAAACAACAGAGGGAGCTGTGGGATGGCTGGAAAATGAGCACCCATTGCCAAAGAAGGGTCCCAAAAGATCTTTTTTTGGGGGACTATAGACACAGAGTAAAGAAATACCTGCATAAGGTAAAAAATCTCAGCCCCAGTGACCCAGAGGGTTGATGAGTAAAAGTCAATGAACTGATGCAACTTGGGTCATGGTAATTTATGATTTTTTTAATCATTTAACAATGAAACCACAGATCTATGAAAAACATGTTTCTTCAGCCAAATCTGTCTAAATCTAGACTTATTCTTCAATCTTTTTATTTTTTTTCTGCACTCCTATGCTTTTGTGGGCTTTTTTCTATGAGGATGGGAATGCTGGGTATTTCTGCTATTTCTGTTTGTTGGTAGTAGTTGAAACCTGTGAAATATTGCTCTTTTCTCCCAATGATTCTTTCCCAAATACTTCACATGGTCAAAGATACATGGAAAAAAGGAAGCTGGCCTTGCTGTTAATGTAATTATATGAGAAGAAAGGTAATCAGCTGTTTTCATGCACTGTGATAATGAACTACAAGCTGTGAGAAATCTGCTTGCATAATAATAAGAAAGATGCACAATAAACACTGAGTGTGATTAATTACCCGAGTACATTTGTATCCAATTTGGCATCAAAGAGTGACACGATCAGAATATTTGGTGTGTCTGGAGCCTGGAACAGAAGTATGAATGAAAGAAACTCCTCTGCATTCTGGCAAATGCTACACTTAATGTATTTGGTTTAGAATATAAAGCCTTGGAGGTAATTAGTAAATGAAGTCCTGATAGCACTACGTGCATGACTGCCATTATTGTTAATGTTGAACATGTGCTGAACACCCTGAGCTCTCTACCAAAACTTTATTGAAGTAGTTGCAAAAAGATGTCCAAAACGCTGCAGAGCCTGGAGTAAAACAGACTGCTAATGTCAACTAACGTGTGCAATAAAGCCAGCACACTGATTAGGTGATGCTTTTCTGAATCTCATCTTTGGAGAATAATTACTGATCTTGAAGACTCAGTCAGCAGACACTGCACTATGCAGAGCACAACCTGCTCTGTGAAATAACTAAATAAAATACCTTCTTATGAGTCAGGCTCCTACAGCCATAAAGCTGGTGAGAGAATAGGCTTCAGTTGTTGCTCAGAGCAGCAGAATATTGATGCACTGTTGTCTCCCTACTTTACATGCAATCAAAGTCTAAAATTCATCATCCTTTGATTGCTGCTTAGTGCTGTGGACAAATCTTTTAAAAATCTAGGCATACTGTTGAACAAGGGCAAAACTAAGAAATGACAGAGCTCAGAGTAAAAGTTTTGACATCCTAGGGGAAGGTCAAGAAAGTTTTGCAATTATAAATAACCATAAGATGAGACATATTACATATCTGTGTTAATTTTCCTGGCTTTAAAATGATGTGGTTGTTGTTTTTTTTTTAAGACTTCTGATGTCATCTCTTGTTGAAAAACAAATTATGATTGTCATGTCTTAGACAGTGGCAATTAATCTGTGATTTATTCTGCCAGTTTAGGAGTCTCCTGGCTGCTCCCCTGTCCTGCCAGGGGCTCACTCCCTCAGCCCACGTCCCTGCTGTCCAAAGTTCTGCAGCTCTCTGAACCTCGATGTGGTAACCATGGTGAACAGGCACCTGAGGCAAGTTACAACCATTATTCTGTATCCTTGAAAACAAAACCCTAGAGAAACTATTTATTAGGTTTTACTGAAAATAGCAAGCAGCAGAAAGAAGTTGGGATAAGGGAAGAATTATAACCAGAATGGTTTCATAATGGAGCATTCAATACTTGGGAGCATGGGTAAGAAAAACCCTGGTGGCTGTTTCTATTTACTTTCCCAGAACTTACTATTTCAGAGTTATTCCTTGAGATCAATACCAGCTGCAAGATCCACAGAGTAAATCCAGATGACTGGAGCTCAAAGTCTTGTTAAATGGTTGGATGGTGGTTTTTTCTGGCTGTTCCTCAGCAGGCAAGGCAGGCTCTGCAGGAGCTGCAGCAGGGAGAGGAATGATAAATGCAGAGAAAGGCTGGGGCTTTGCACACTGCTGAATGGGAGAGGGACAAAGGGAAAGCTCAGAGACAGGAGTTTGTGCCTGGGTGTGATGATTGTGTGCCACAAAGTTATAGCTAAAGGAAGGACTGTTTATTGAAGGAATGAAGGCGTGGAATGTATCTTCACAGAATAATCAGGCAAGGAATTTGCATTAAGTTCACATCTCTGTGAAAATCTGCTTGCTACTTCTGCGCAGCAATGTGCATAGAGAGCAGAATGTGGTTCGTGAGTGCTCTCAGGTCTCACTGCTGTGTCTCTGAAAATAGATGCTCTCATGGAACAGGCTGCTTGTCCACCCCATGCCAGGCTACCTAAAAGTTGCCTTTTGTAACATGACTCAGTCAAGACATTCCCAGATTAAAAGCGTGAAGTTTGCTCTAAATGCAAACATTCTAACACAGCTATGGCATCAGCAGTCTCTTTGTGCACAAGAGGAAGAAGGAGTTCTGAGCAAGACAAAGCTCTACAAGATGCTTAACAGCTATTCATTGTCACTACAGGTGATGTGATTATAGAAATGCAAATACTGCCAGAAAATACTCATCTGAAGCACCCCACACACAGTGACACAGACTGAGCTCACAAAGGAAAATATTTACTGAAAGCACAAAGAGACTCTTTAACTTACAGGAGTTCAGCACGTTGTCATTCAAAGAAAAGGTGTTTCTTTTAGATGGGGAGATGGATATTTTAAAAATGAAGATTCACCTTATTCAACACTTCTGTGCATGTACCTTATTATTTATGGTTTATTAAACTGGTTAAAGTGATCAACAGGCACTGCAAATGCCTTTACTTTAATGTTGCATGTTACATTAGAAATGGCTGGATAAACTTATCTAAGACATTTAGCAGTGTGAAGTGCAACCCTAAAATTCAAGTAAATGGGTTTTTAATAGTGGTTGATGTGTTATGACTATGCTGTACCATAAATGTTAGGCATACTATTTTTGAGGTATTTACACATTGCTAAATTCCATCTACAGTACTAATATGTTTATTAAATTACATAAGCAAACATTAAAATAAATGTAACAGTCAAGTGTAAAATTCCCCTTCAGATTTGCACAGCAGAAACCAGTTGGGATATTCCAGTGCTGTTAAGCTTCCAGGGCTCTCACTGAAACCAATAAGATCAAAACTGCAGCTCAAAGGAGCAGTTGAGGTGTTGGGATGTTTATCTGAGTTCTGTTGATATGGAAATCCAGAATGGCAGATTTGCTTGTTTCCATGCATTCTCAGTGAAATTCAGATAAGGTAGAACTTAAAAGAGGCCAGATTTTGATGGATGCAGAATTCCTTGTGATGGGACATTTCAGTAGATCTAAGCCTGTTAATAAGCAATGTGGGAGCCATATCTATAGTGAGAATTCTAAGTTTAAGCTAAAATTTTCTTACAGTTCCCATAATCAACCTCTAATTTTCAGTTATAACTACCCACACTTAAGTTTGCTTCTGGCTACATAATTTAAGCCACATTACTTTGATTTGATCTCCTGCTATGAGAACCTGTTATTTGCCAGCAGATCCTCTTGTATCAGGGGTGCTTTTTGCTGACTTTGCAATCACAACTTCCCTAAAGGGGAAATCTTTGCACACCTCTGCATGTGTCCCAGCTTTTTAGAGCTTTGCACAGTCCATACTTCCACTGCTCCTACTCAGGGGTGACAGCCTGCCCATATTTCTAGTGGAAGGTGTCCCTGCCCTTGGCAGGGGTTTGGAACCCCATGATCTTTAAGGTCCCTTCCAACTCAAACTATTCTGATTCTGTTTGGGTCTCCAGCTGCTGGAGCAGTCAAATCTCTCTGCATTTGGGGTTTTCTGTCACAGCCAGGCTTGAGCTGACAACAAAGTGCTGTCTCATCCTTGCTTTTAGCTCTGCAGGTGCCAGAGACAGGCAGGAGATCACAAAATGTATCTGGCTCAAATGATGAAATGTAAGGACAGAGGAGGGTGAAAAGGAGGGAGATGAAGGAGAGGGACCGAGGAAGGTGGTAGGAAATGGACTGTGGTCCACTGGGAAATGGAAATGGGTGGGATTTGAGCTGAAAGGAAAAGCAAGGAAGATGATGAGAACATTAGGAGCCATAAAGATGATGGGATAGGAGAGTTGATGGTGCTAAAGGGGAGCTGGAGTCAATGCAAGGGCACTTCTCTGAGCAGCAGTGGGGCAGGAGATGGAGGAAATAGCAGGAAACAGAAGGATTTAGGGAAAAGAGAACTGAAAATGAGGAGTGAGTTAGATTCACACAATAACATGAGCCAGCTGACTACCAGCATGGCCAGCTCAGCCATGGACATCAAACAGATCATTTACTACCCTGAGCACTGCTAGTGAGGGCCCTGCTGGTGAAATGTGGAGCTGTGGATGGTGTCCAGCTGTGCTGTGGGCTGTACAGCAGGAGCACCAGGAGGACTCAGCATCTCGTGACCCCTTTAGTGTTTAGCAGTCACTCAGAACGTGCTCTGGAGGCACACAGGCACACTCCTGGAGGAGGGAAGCCACAGGGTGTCCCCCTCGGATGTGTCCCAGTGGCTGTGTGCCTGTGCTTCAGGTGCTGGCAGTGAAGAAGATGAATCTGAGTAATTCAGCTCTGGAATGGATGTGTTGGGAAAAGGGGCCTCTCCGTGTCAGCCTGCAGTGAGCCCTGCCAGGATGCCACTGCTGGGGAAGCAGTCTGGGACAAAGGAAAGGACCCCCAGGTGTCACCCATGGGCTAACAAGACCTGTTTGGCCCATAGCTGTCAGGGAGGGAAGGAAGGATGCTGGTGAGCAGTGTTTGGAAGCTTCCCCCTTTCTCCTTTCCATACCAGCAGGGACTGGGGGATGCTGAGATCACCAATCTGCACGTGAGGTGGTGTGCTGTGCATGGGGTGGCTGAGATGGAGAGGGTTTATGCCTCAGACTGGGAGTGTCCAAATTGCTCTTGCATAAATGAGAAAACAGAAAATAATTTTTATGCCTTTATAGACTGTAAAACCTCTTACGGCATTGACTGCAGTCTGACCTTCCTTAAATGAAAATTTCATCTCAACAGCTTGTAGTCTTTCCAGCCTGGGAGGAGACCCATTGAAAAATTAATATTAGAGCATTTCAACACCAGCCACAGCTCTGTTTAGCTCCAAATTATATGATTCTTGAATTAGCTACTGTCTGTTTTCAGGAGTTTTTCATTACAAAGGGTCAGGAACCAGAGGAAATAGTTTTCTAAACCAGAAAGGAATATTAAATGACACAGCTGATAAGTATGAACAGTGGTGCAGAAGATTTATTGAGTAATGTGTTAGGTTGATAAATGATAACATTTATTTGCAATTTGAGGATGTGACCCAAATGACACTCATTAGCTCAGCTTGTGTAGAACCGATTAGTTTTGTAAATGTATTATTTGTCTGGTGCTATTGGAAGGAGAGTCTGTTTTAATTGATTGGAAATCTGTTTTATTTCAGTGAATATTATGTATTCTGGTTTTAATTGTATTCTGGGTTTTTTCATCCTGAATGTCAGGGATATTACAGTCTATTACTTGAGCAGTGGAGTGCTGGAAGGCTGCAGTGAGTGCATTAATCCATACAGAGAGGGGCTGTAATAAAGCAAAATTTCTGTTACCCACTGGGATTCTTAGGAGTGCACTGGGAGGGAAATGAGGATGCAGCTGGTTGCCCTCCTTCTGCTGGTGGGGCTTGAACAATATATGTTCAACTTCCCAAAAAGTGTCATGGGTTTCAAGGCAAGACTCCAGTTGCAGGGAGCTTTTTGCCTGTACCCCTGTGCCCATCAGCAGTGCCAGGTGAGGACACTAAGGAAATGTCAGGTGTTCTCTTCTGGACCCCAGCTGTGAAGTGTAGAGGTTTGGAGAACCTGAGAATAAAGGTTTGTGTTTCACCCCTTGCTGCAAAACTCCAGTGAATGTTAAAAAATTACAATTTCCCCCCGGTCTTTTTTGTCCCAGAAAATGGAACAGAAACTCATGCCTCTGTTTTAGGAAAGTTCAAAAAGCCTAAAGAAAGTCATAGGATTTCTGGAGTTGTGTCTGTGCAACATTCTGAATTGCGTGAGAACCTTGAGAAAGGTGTTTGAGGAGAAGCACTGGCCTGTTGAAATCAGGAAAATGTTTGTTTCCACAAAGATATTGATGTGAAACTCTTCAGAGAGAAAGGCTTGCATGTTATTGAAGTATTTCATTCCAACCCTTTCTAAACCCACTTATATGCTTTCTGGAGGCTGGAAATGAGTTTTGGTTTGATACTTTGCTCTCCCTTACTGCAGTGTAAACATAAGAAAATCAAAACTGAAATGAAACCTGAGAAAAATAAAAGTTTTGGTGGACTCATGAGAGCTCCACCAGCCTCACAGCCTCTTTGTAATGGAGAGAGAGATCTCAGCTCTCACCCATTCCCGGCAGCCACAAATGTCCCAGACTGAAAAAATTTGGGTGAAACCAGAAAACCATTTCCTGCCTGGTTGTCACAAACCTTTATCATAGATAGTTGTTTCATTTAGTTTCAGCTAATTCCTGCTTCTTTCAAATAAACTGTTATTTCCTAGAGAGATGAGACCAAAATGAAAGCTGTCCATTTCTTCCAATAGATGCTTTGATTTTTATACTGCTAGGGTTGATGGTAATATTTCCTAAATTTCAAAAGAAAAAAAAGCCCCAACAAAGGGCTAGTATTTTTTTCCTGCTTCCCAGGTTTTCTAGGACACCACAAACTAATTTTAGAGTGAGGAAAGTCTGCAAACACACATGGCACAAGAAAGAAGTGATTAGAGTCAATGGCCCCTGAGAACTTCTGGAGAAGGGTGGAAATGCAGTGCTGGCTGGCTGTTGTTCCAGAACAAGCACATCCTTCTCAAGAGAGACACATTTCCCTCATGAGAAGAATTTTCCCTTCCTAGGAAGTACTGAGATTTGAATAATTTTCCTGGGCAGAGGTGACATCTTCTGTTTGGAGGTGCAGGATGCACACTCATGTCCTCATGCTGCTGCTTCTCTGTCTTCCAAGAGCATCCCTCACCATGGGGTTGTGCAGACAAGAGGCTTTAGGGTTCCATTGTTTGGGCACTCCTGGGATAAAGGACCTTTCCTTGCACATCCCTGTTTCCTGTCCTGGGTATCAGGGTACTGGTTCCTTCAAGGAAGGCATTTTTCATCCTGAACAGGACCTCCAGCTAAAAAGTATTTCCTGACATATTCCATTGCTCAGACAGTGTTTTCTACCAAAAAATGGTTCAGCAATGATAAATTATTCTCCACTGGTGGCAATTCATCAAAGAAATTCCCGAGTGTGGTGGGTACCAGCCCGTTTGTTTGTTTGTTTGTGCAGTCGGCACTCGGGGCTGTGTGACAGCAGTTGCTCTGCTCGAGGCAGGACAGAACAAGTCCTGCTGTGACCAAAGGAGCCTGGGCATGCACAAGGCTCCTGAATCCTTCTCATGTGCAACAAATACAGGAGCAGCCTGATTTTTTACAGAAATACCTTTCTGAAACTCCCCTGTAACTTTCTTTGACTGTTTGTTTGCTTCAAGATCTGTTTTGGAGCCATCCTGGGCTGAGATATAAACATTTTTCTCTTCATATTCTCAGGGTTATTTTAGATCTTCTTTTCCTGGGTGTGACTTTTATTTCCTTCAAAAAAAAACACACCTTTCTGCATGCAGTTTTGAGCTACTGAAACTGTGGAGCTCATGGGCAGACCAGTGCTGCAAAAGGCAGCTCAGTGGAGCCCTGTGGGCTTTCCACACTTACTGATATAAATCCTGGCACCAGGGTTTGTGCCAAGGCTTTGCTCAAGTCAAGCATGAGAGGACAGGACACTCATAATCTCGGGAAACCTGGCCAGTGCTGCCATCTCCAGGGTGGGCTGCCTAAACTGCATCTCTTGTTTTTTGCTCCTGAAGCAAAGAGAGGCTCTAAGTCCATCTCTGCCAAATTCCATGGGTGTGGGAGATCTGTGTGAAAAGCAAAGCATAAAATGATACTTAAATGGCATTTCAATAATCAGCAAAGAAATTTGTTTAATCTGGATTTAAATTTCCTGGAACAATTTTTTTTTTTTTTTTGTCTGCTGTTTTAACCAAAGACATCATGCAGACAGGCAGACAGATCTTTGGAGCAGAAAATGAGAGGATGAGAACATAAACCTGCTCACAAGTACAGAGCTGCTACTTGTGCCTCCATAATGACATTATCCCTTTTGTTGTTCACACATCATCATGTGCAGTGCAAAATAAATATGCATGGTGGAGCTGGTAATGAGTATCACTTGGATCCAGTTTTAGGAATAGACCTCAGGCATGCTTTGGAGGAAGTGTAGCTCTGTGCTCATATGATCAGCCAGACTTGAGCAAATCAAGCCTATCATGGCATTTCTTTTTCTTGATAATTATAATTTTAATCTAGTCCTAGTCTGATAATATTAAAAAACTATTTGCTTGTGGTGCTTTATCTGTTACATGATGCTTGTCTGCTGAGAAACTTTCCCATCTTTGTGGAAACACCTGAGCAGGGTATGCAGCCTCCAAGCAAAGCAGCTGCAGCTCATGCACAGAATTGCAGCTAGAAACAAATAATTTAAAGTGAAGCACAGTGCATGCCTATGAGCTGGTCATGCAGGAAGGGATGGCAGTGCAGGCATCAGCCCACCATCCTTCCTGCACTTGTGGGACCTTGTCCCTGGTGCTCCCTGTCCTGGCTGCTGAGCATCAGCTCCAGCACTCCTTTACCTGTCTGACAATTGCAATCACATCTACCTCCAAATTCCACATCAAAATGCTCTTATTTATAAAACAATGGTAAATACCAACCCCCAATTGCTTTTTTCCTTCCTTGTAAGTGGAACAAATTATGTCTTTCCTCAGTACAAACCATGCTGGCCCCATGAGACTCAAACAGTACTAAAAAATAAATGCAGCATTTCCTCTGAATTTTCAGCTTGCCTTTGCCAAATAACTCAGAGACATAGGAATTAATATTGCTAAACACTGAGAGGAAGGACAGAGTTATTTTATTGCCAGCCCACTGGCAGAACTAGAAGAACTTGCTGTAATTATTTAGTGCTGCAGAACAATCCATGTGCTCAGTGTTTCACAGTTTCTTCTCATTAATAAGTCCACAAGAAAAAATTCCCTTTATAAGAGAGCATTATGCACATTCCAGAGCAGAACTTGAGTTGTTCTGCTGAGAATTTTGCTCAATTTTCTACCCAACTCTGTTACCTGTGTGGTTTATAATAGAGGAATAAAAAAGTTTTGAGCCTTTATTCTTCTTTCCAAGCCAGGGGCTGGATGCTGGTAAGAATAACCCATGGAGCAGCCAGCATTTTGGAAACAGCAGTCAACTGTTGGGTTTTGGGGTTTATTTTGACTAGTGCTCCCAAATGGCAGCTTCTGCAACATTCAGCAGTGTCATGGAGGAGGGAGGAAGGAAGGGAGGAAGGAAGGGAGGAAGGAAGGGAGGGAGGGAGGGAGGGAGGAAGGAAGGAAGGAAGGAAGGAAGGAAGGATTTTAAAATCATGTACCAACTCAAAAAATTGAAAAGCCACGCAGAGCTTTGACACCTCAGTCAGTTTTTACAGCAGTGTGGTAAAGGTAAGGAGTTAAATTTATGCCATGGATGAGAAAGGGACTCAAGAAGTGTAGCATATTTAGCCTGAAAGAAAAAGCACACTGGCTGATGATCTCATTACAGTGTCTAAATATATAAAAAGATTATAGAAGAATCTGGTCATGACCTACCTGGCTGGACTTTGTGAAAATTAAGGGAAGATATATTGGCCATGACGGACAATGAAATCTGCACAGAAATGAAATGGGTAAAGTTTTAATAATGAAGCCTTTTGAGCTGGTCTGGAGCACAAAGTCTGGAAATAGAAAATGCATATGAGAGACTTTTATAGGTAGCCCAAGCTGAGGTGTAAAGAATAGAGCTGCGTATGAATAGAGATACATGTGAACATTGTACTTTTATTACTGTTTCTCAAAGCTTTTTAATATTCCAAGTACTGCAAAAATTATCAAGACAGTCAAGAGGAACCTCTTTGCAGAAGCTGCATTCACAGTTGACAGAGTAGAGGATGATGGTTTAAAACACACAAACCATAGGACAGGGGAAGAGAAGAGCAGGTTGGGAAGGAACTTGCCAAAGCCAGCAAGTTGACTCAGGGCTGTGTTTATCTGGCTCACACCCAACCCTGCTAAAGAGTCCCTGCTCCAGGTTGTACAGTATAGATATGTATAGTTTTAAAACTCTTTCCAAACTTACATCTGGCAAAAAATATGAAAAAAGCTGCTCATGGATGCTTCAGTAAATGAACTTCTATTAAAAAAAAAAAAAAAAAAAAGAACACTCCCCAAAATTTTTAGCTAGTGAAAAAATAAATATAATGCTCTTATTGGTGCAGAATTGAATAACTTGGACAGACAGCCACAAACCCTCAAAATTAGGAAATTAAGACCAATGAGAGAATTCATTCAGGCAGAGCTTTTTACTCAGGATAGAAAATACAAAGAGTAAGTTATCAAGAAAGGTCATAAAAGGCAATGACATAAATGAATTTAAGAGACAGCGAGACATTTTTATGGAGAGAAGGGATTGAAGAATTCAGAGCCAGTGACAAATCAGAGAGATGAGGTTGAGATAAAATTAATGAGGACAGGCTTGCTTGTGGCCAGAGGCATTTTACTGTCCAGCAATACCTTATGTCCTCTGTCATCACATCCTAATCTAACTCTGACATCTGAAGATAGCATGAAATCTTTTACACCTCTTAGTATATTAAAAAGGAAAAAAGGCTTTCAGTGTTTTCCCCCACAGGGAAAAACATAAAGTTGTTTTTTCACTTTTCAACACATGCACGTCATTGCCACGGCTGCTGAAAGGACTCAGTCTCTGACAGAACAGCATGGCCTGATTACAAACTCACAGTGTGCTCCCTTGGTTGCTGTAAAAGCCTCCACAGAGCTGCTTCAATCATATTTGTAAGCAAAATCTTGTTTATTTTTTCTGCAGTTACTTTTTTAAATCGCGGAGAACAAGTGGAGACTCACACAGAGGCGAGTCCTGCTCCTCCAGTGCTGGTTCACCCCTCCTGCAGTGCCATCACCTGTGCTTGCTGAAGGGTGGGCAGAACCTCACGGGGCTGGGGCAGACTTTGTCACTGTCCTTGGGCCCCCAGGACAGGCGCTGCCTCCAGAGGTGCCCCATCACTGGGGCGTTGGAACCATCAGAGTTCCAACATCCCATGACCTTTTTCGTCCCCAGACATCACGGGCTTGGTGCAAAACGACAACCTTGAAGAGAGGGAAGAGCAGCTCGTGCAGGTAATTTACCTGGAACTGGAAGAGAGGGCAGTGTGCCAGTCAGGAACCTGTATGTATCCCACACTCTTCAGGAGTTAATGCTCATGAAGGGAAGATTGAAGGAAATGGGCCCTGACATTTTGGAGGATGTACTTTTCCATTAGTTCAGGTTTAAAAGTATAGAGGGCAAGTAGAAGGCACGGACAAGGACGTCTGGGATAACAGGGCAACTTCACAGAAGGACATGAGAACTTTTCCAGGCAAAAGCTCAAAGCTACTACCACAAAGACCTACCCACAAAGCTCAGGTAGGTCTTTCTCAGGTAACCCTTCTGAGAGAGTGCTGGGCACCTCTGGGGCACCAGATCTGCCTGGCAGCCCACACCATTCCCAGGGTCCAGAAAAGCTTTCCAAGACCACAGAGGCCAAGCGGCAAAAAATGTGTATTCCACCCTCAAAAATTCATGCAGGCCTCCTGTAGCTGTGCTTTGTGGAAGAATAATGTCTGTATTTCTACTTCTTCCCTGTGAGGAGGTGAGGGCCTGGCACAGGGTGCCCAGAGGAGCTGTGGCTGCCCCTGGATCCATGGCAGTGTTCAAGGCCAGGTTGGACAGGGCTTGGAGCAACCTGGGATAGTGGAAATTGTCCCAGACCATGGCAGAGAGTTGCAAAGATGATCTTTAAGGTTCCTTTCCAACCAAACCATTCTACATCTGTCCCTGAATGTGAACCCAGACTCTGGGGCAATGTCAGACTTGGTGAGCCTTACAATGTGCATATTCTAAAGAAAATACCCATCATTTCTGTCACACTGACAAGTGCAGAGACACTCCCTTATTAAAAGAATCTTTTTCCTTCATGTTGATAGCTTCACATAACTAATATGAATTAAATTCACACAAAAGCATCTGTGTTTTTCTATTTGTAATCTTTTCCATTGATCTCCACAAATATGCAGCCCCCAGGCCCCTTTGCAAAGAAGCTGAAGCCTGTCCCTGTTTCTGTAGGGTTTACTGTAACCAACTGTTCAATTTAAACTGTGCTAATGAAGGCTAAACACAAATAATGCCAATTTGAAAAAAAAAAAATAAAAAAGCCTGATTTGATTAGACTTTCATTGAACACAACAGCAAGACTAGAACATATTTTCCTTCCTTTTTAGCTTCTTCTGCCCTAATCTGAATACCAACATCTTAAATCCATCACGAGCCCAGCAGGCAGCCCACCTTTACGGAGAAGTTTACCCTTAAAAATAGAATGGAAACAGCTCTTATGGGCCACCAGGGGATGGGCAGCCCTGCAGACTCAGTGTTTAGCTAATCTGGAACAGGAGAAGGTGGAAGTTCTTGGATTTATTTTTGTTTTAAACAACCCCTCTGTTCTGCAAGGAGCTGTATTGATGGACTCCGAAAGAAAGCTGAGGTCAACTCTTTGTCTTGATGAGTTAGTGGAGAAATATTTAACTGAGACCTTATGGAAACTACTTAGCTGTAATAATAACATCAAATTGCTGCTGAATGTGTTTCAGGAGCTGTCATTAACCACATAGCTATACAACCTTAATTCTATTTGTTTAAATAAAGATCTCCCGAGGTCGCATTGTTCCAGTATAAATTTGAAAGGCTCGGCTGCTGCAAACAGAAAGCTGGAGACAGAAAGCAGGGCTTGGATGAGGTCCAGCCTTTATCATATCCATTCCTTGGTGTGAGCATGTGGGGACAGCGATCTCACTAGGACTTTGTGGGCTCCCTAAGCAGCAACAGCATGCAATTCCTTTTTGCCAGTCTGGGATGCAGCTGCAATGTGAAATCAGCAGCTCCATCTTATCACGGGGGTCCTGGCAGGAAATATTTGTGGTGGCTTAGGGGAAATTGTCCATTTCTCTGTTTTTTTCCTGTTGATCAGAGTACCACTCAGCACTGAAGGCAGGCTGTTACCCAAAGATAGGCTGCTAGTGCAATTGTTGCTTAGGACTGAACTCATTAAAAGGAACAGAATAGATTCTTTTCACTTAGAAGAGACCTACCATGGTAATGTAATTCACCTGAAAGGGGAAAAAACCCAAAACCACAAGCCCTAATTTTTCTTCAAAGAGTGGATTTCAGTTATTTGCATTCTAGCCTTTCTCCTAAGTGTCTGGGAGACAAAACTGTACAGTGAGGAGAAACCCTCAATGATTAAGGTCTTTAACTGCACAGTTTAGGACACATCCACTTAAAATAGGTGTAAGATATTAAAGAGGAAAGTCCTTTGCATGCTGCCCCCACTGCAGCACAGGTTTCTCACCAGGGGCTTCCTAGACCTGTCCACATCCAGGTGCATCTCACCTGGAAGGACTGAAAGAAGAGAGGCATCAGCTGCCTGCATTTGAACAGCTGATGGAGGCTCATGCAAGAGCAGCACCCCTGGCTAAAGGTGGAGTAGAACTCCTAAAAAGGAGGCAGTTTGGCTTTTTTTTTAGTAGGCCTACTTTAGTCTAGTAGTCTTGGGATGGGACTAAGTCCTCCTCAGCCAGGGGTGAGATCAGTTTTGTGTCTCTTTCTCAGCAGTCTTGTGTGAGGTTGCAGTCAATATCCCTCCCTTTGACAGTATTCCACATTTCAAAAGTGATATGAGATTCATTCCAGGAAAATAGAACATGCAGCCCAAAAAAGTAAGACCAGCTGCAAAAGAATCACTGCTAAGAGATTCAGCAGCAGAGAGACTTTATAGAGAAACACAAATAAGACTGGTAATTGTAAAGTGAGTGTACAAAAGTCTCATTGATAAAAGGGTAAAAAGGTCAGAGATGTCCTGAGCACCCACTTCCAGCTGAGAGGGGCTGCAGTGCCCCTAAGATGCTCTGCAAGAAGCATTTTAGACCTCCAAAAAGTACTTTCATAGCACCACTGAGAGGAGATAAAAATGGTAAATACTGTAGTTATTACCTGGAATAATATATTTGAAGTGGAGAGATGAAAACCCAAAAGATTGTGAAAGAACTGTCAGGATCCAAATGAAATGCTTAGAAAGGAAAATATTTCTTTCCAACCTGGAACTTGTATTAGCCAGTTGTGCCTCCCCTGCAGGTGAAACTGGAAAAGGGCTTTCTTAGGCATAGTTAAACATATTTTTATTTGTGGATTATTGCTTTCAGTAAAATTCTTTTGTTAACAAATATGTCATTTCTTTATATAAATTCCATATCTTTTCCCTTTGCACTCAGAATCAGAGGATATTGCAGGTGACTGATGGTCCCTGAGACTCCACACAGAGCAGGACAGACCCATGTGAGCAGTTCTTCAAGCAGGGAAGGAGGCATTGCCCAAAAAACTGCCAGAGCTCAATGTGCTCAAGATCTGATTTGATTTGAACCAGTCCTGAAATCAAAAAATAGCACTGTGACTTTATCTGAAAGAAGAATTTGGTCGAAAATCTTCATTACATGCAAATTCCACCAGGATATTGCATAGTTAAGGTCTCTGAATACATTTGAAATAATCCTCTTTTCCTTTATGTAATGAATAGAATAGATGGAATTGCTTCCCCAGACTTTCTGAGGAAATTGAAGTGATGTGCTAAAGATTTAACAGCTTTTATTTCTCTTTTCAAATCTTAACCAAATATAAAATATTAAAGTACTAATATATTTAATGAAACCAGAAGTTGCTGTTATAATTAATTTCCTTTCCAAGAAAAAGTATTGCCAGCTTCTTTTGGAAAGAATGTGAGTAATCCTTTAAAAGAAAATCAGAGCAAATGTATGAAAACCTTTCTCTTCCTTAAATCTCAACCATAAAGCCTTTTATTAATCACCTGAAGAGCACAGAATGGTTTCATGAAGCAGAGCTGGTGGTAGTCCATGTGTATGTCTCCATTCCCAGCACATACACACCAAATGGTTCCTGTTCTCTTCCTGCCTGGAGACAAAGCACAAAGGAGTCTTGCCAAGTATCTAAAATAGACTTTTTCTTTCTTGCCATCAGTATTGTAAACAGTCATTTTTTACCCTCTAAGTTTACTTGTGGATTATTCTATAGAAGACTGATAATGCGTTTCAAAGAATTCTGATAGCTGCTGCTGATGGAAGGAGCTGTACAGATAAACCAGTTACCTCTTATGTAAAACCTGTGAGCAAGGAAGAGGGAAAAGAAAAAGTGAGCAAAAAGTGAGCTAAGCAATAGAAATATTTTTAATATAAATATTTTTAATAAAAATATTTTTAACTATCTTTCCATACAGCTTTCTCCTCCTTACAGATGCCCCTGGAGAAATGGACAGCTCCTTGGACACAGCCAATGTTCCTGGATGAAGGAATGGCTGGGGTGGCTCTGCACCCCCACAGCCTCACTGTCCTTGGTGCACACAGACACCCAGCAGGATGGAGGGCCAATGCCTGGGTTCCACTCTTTGAGAAAGTGCTCTCCAGGCCAGTGGATCCACCCTTGCCATCAGCCACGAGAAGGCATTGCTCCAGGGGGTTGTTTTGTTTTTGTGGGTTGGGGTGTTGTTTGCTTTTTTATTTTTGGAGGTGTAACATTTTGGAGTAAAAAATAAATCCTGAAGAACAGAACCCTCCTTTATGCGTGCAACATATGAAGGGATTTAAAATTATTATAATTTTCTAGTTTGCTTGTTTATTCAAAAAGTCAATGGAGACATCTGGTGCTTTTGCAGCTAGATGAGCATGCCAAAAATACAGTAATAATAAAGAAACCAATGAACAAAACCTTCCTCAGGGCCACAGCTGGGAGCAAAATGATGTCTGACATAAAAGTGACTAACCCTGTCACCTGTTTTCATTTGCCCTTTGGTATGCTGCAAAACAAGCATGTGAAAAAGGTAAACCCATCTAGCAAAAAACAATATAACTGGAAGGGATTGGTTAGCTTTTTTTTTTTTCCTCTCTCTTGTTCAACTTCATCAAAGATTCATTTAAAATACTAATGTTTCTCAGCCTATTATTTGAAGTTAAAACAAGCATATGGTGCTCTGAGACAAAAGATAATTAGATTTCTAGTCTGCCTTCAGTATTATAGTTTGTTAATTCACTTTAATGGAGTTTACAAACAGAATAGGCAGAATAAATGATAGAATAGATTAAGATGTTTAAACTGATGAGTGTTGATTTTCTGAGTTTGTTCCTTGGAATACCACAACAGTCCTGTGGTCCATCCTTTGCTCTTTAGGCCCTGTTTGATAAGAACAGGAAAATCCAATAATCCTGGTGGTGGTGGGAAGACCCAGTCACAGCAGTGTTTTCCTCCTAAGCTCTGCAGTTCTTGTTGTGGCCTGAAGCAAGGGCTCACAGCCTTTCATTGTGCCCTTATTTGATGTTCAGTCAGCCTCCTGTCCATCCACACCCATGGCTCATCATTCATTTGAATCCTACTAAACTCCTTCCCTGGGTACCATCCGACAGCAATCAGTCCAAAAAATTGCAGATTCATGGGCCCAAACCCAAGCCTTTCCTTAGCCCAATTGCTTGATGCCAAGCATGTACACAAATAATAATTTAAGAGTTTTTAGAATCTTAAATAATCTATTGACACACAACTTCACACAAACACTGCCTAGACATCTTGATGTAGCATTTACAACTCCTAGAAGGAGAAAAAAAAAAAGGTTTGAGGCAAGATGTGAAACCAGTGCTGGGCTCACCTCTATCTGCAGTCAGAACAAAAAAAATTCATATGAGGCAATAAAGCAAAATGCCCTATAAATTTACTATCTATAAACCATCATGATTTTTTTAGAATGATGTGTTTTGGGGGAAAAAAAAAAAATGAAAAGTGCAATAATATTTTTGGGGTTGAGTTTCAGCAGCACATCTGATATGTTACAAGATGGAAAATTATTACTTCAGGTAGAGGAGATGGTGATGAAGTCATCAGTTTGACACCTGAGAAAATATGAGATATCATATTCAGCTGCATGCTGCTTACAAACTGCTCTGAGGGGCTGTAATTGCAGGCTCTTCCCAGTGAAGATAATTAAGTATTTAGGTGTCTTAATGAGTAAGACCCTGAAGTGTGTTGCTGCATACCTTGACTGCTATCCCTCTTCAGAAAGGGTGAATCCAGACTGGAATTGCTACAGGAAGGGATAAAGGATCTCAGTGGAGAACCTGTTTACAAAATCAGACTTTTTTCTGCTCAGACATTGAGAGGGGGAGATATGATTGCCCTTGATAATTGAATTTGCTGAGGCCACTACTGGTATAACCTCTTCAAACAACCCAAACTCAACAATCCCTGGGTCACAGTGATGAGGTTTGTGCTGAAGAGGAACAGCTTTCATTTCCTACTAAAATGGCTCTGGGAGATAACATTCCTGGGTGGCACATGTACTGCTGAGGTGCAGGAGTCAAATGAACTGCAGTCCTCTTGACAGGAAGGGAAAATATAGCACTGCCTGTATAATGTCTTCCCTTAATGCAACATGACCCCAGCCAAAATTGATTTAATCATTCAAATAGTATTCTTTCATTTCCCTTATTTCTTGTCTAATTTCATTTTATGCTGAGGGGCTTGCATGCAATAATTATTTTTGCATTGACATACCTCTCAAAGGCAGGTTTTCTTATTTCTTAAAATAAATTTATGAGATGAAACATTAGACCTCTGCCCCCCTTGGCTAACAGGACACAGGCAAAGTAGTTTTTTACACTTATGTGTTAATTTAGAATATTAAAAAGACATCGACTATAAAGTTTTATGTGTCTTCTTTTTTGTATGCAGACCTGCAGCTGATACTTTTACATTGCAGCATATTCTGGGTAATAATATGATATTATTATTCTCCTATAGCATAATGTGAAAGATACAGATGACTCTTCTTTTTGCTCACTAAAGTTTGCATTAACGGTGGCTCCAGGGTGTGTGATTTCTAGTCATTAATGGATCCCAAGGTCTGGTTATGAGGCAGTAAAAGTAAACAGCCACTCATAAATGATATAACTGCAGGATTTCATCCCTTCCTTGGAGAGCAAGCATAATTTCAAGGCTGTCTGTGATCCATCTTGTCCATCTGGTTTTCCTTGTTTAGTATGAAAAATAACAAGATTGGTCTAAAATCCTTCAGAAACGGGTAAAGTGAGAAAGCAACTGAGAAGCAACTAATAATAACATTGCACTTGAGCTTCAAACTAGCACAAGCATCAACAGAAAAACTTGCTGCACTTGGTGAGACCTGAACAATCAATTTAGAATGAGCTCTCCAGAGCAGGTGTGTGGCTACACCTATTCAGTATTGTTATTCTCCTACACAGTAATGATAACATCATCTAGGATTTTGATTTCCTAGTGTTACACAAATACTTTCATTGAGTACTTTGACTCCTAGTCCCTACCAACTCCCCAAATTTTAAGTCCTTCCCAGACACTGACTCTCCAGCAGAAGAGGAGACACGAGCACAGGAAAATGACTGTCTGACTCCCTCAGAGTGAAGCCCTCCAATTCCCCCTGAGAAAACAAAGAAGAAACCAGGAGTTGGCTTGAAATGGCTTGCTTAGAAACCTGGCAACAAGGACCTTTTAAAACTTGATAAAAAAGAAAAAATCAGAAAAGGAATATAAGCATCTCTTGCCAGCTCAGCAGCATGGAGGCCAGATTTGTTGAAGCTGAGGAATGGGCATGTTTGCCTTCAACTCTTTTGAAACAGGTGACAGATATTGTGCCAGAAATAATTTACTAACACAATTATTGTTTCTTCAAGTCAATGTTTGGCCTAGACCTAGGGCCAAGTGGGTTTCTTTTCCTGACATAATCTCAAGACATTTCTTCCCTGAGGGTGAGGAAGTTTATAGTAAGGAAAAGAATTAATGTGCACAAGCACACAGAAAGTTTACTAGTTGGTGGCAATCCAAAGTTAAAAATATTGGAAACACTGCAAGCAATGCACATACCTACTTGAGAGTCAGAGCCTCTTTGTACAGCCAAAATCTTATGTCCTAGCAGGCTGGTCCAGAAAAATCCTTCCTTCTGCTTCAGCTCCTTTCCAGCTCAGAGCCTGCACAGAAATGTACCCTGGCTGTCAAAACAGATCATGGCCTTTGGCAACAATTAACATTAAGGAAATAAATACTGTGGTTGCATATTTTGGTAATATCTTTTGAAATTGTGGAAGGAAGATGTGAGGATGTGTAGACCTATAGGAAAGCACAGGTTGATTTCAGGACTTACCAAAGTGCAAATATATCTTTGCTCTGAAAAAGTCTTTCAGGGAAGGTCTTCACCTCTGCAAACCAATCCAGCATTTGCAGGAGAAGCTACCAAATGTCCCAGTCTCTCTCTTTTTACCAGTTTAACATCTCTTTCTTACTCTCTCCTCCTTCTGTTTGCTAGCTGTCCCTTCTTTTCCTATATATTTATAAAACTTCTGACCTTCTTCTATCCACCATCTAGAGAAGGTGCTTGAAAAGTGTTCAGGAGCCTTTAAAATGGAGTAACAATTATGAATGATCCATACTCTCAAGGGGAAGGATCAGTGTCATTATTCTCAGGTGAGCAATGCTAAATCTTCTCACCATATATTATTTTACTCTGTATTAATTTCAAATGTAACTTGCAGCTTGCTTTCTGTTAGTTTACGTCATGTTGAAGGATTTGAACTGAATGTGCTTGTTCTTCTTTGTATTAATGCCATTGTTCCTTCTTTATTTCCCCTCTTCTTTGGTGGCTCTTTTCCCTCCCCTGTGCATCAAAAGTGATGGACTTATGCATCCTTTTAGAAGGCAGGGCTCTGAGCAGCCTGATCTGATTGAAGATGTCCCTTCTGCTTGCAGGGGGTGGGACTAGGTGACCTTTAAATGTTCCTTCCAGGAGAAATTATTCTAAACACTTGTTAGCCACGTTTTTGATGCCAGGATGAACTCTAACATATTTTCCTGTAATTGTTTTTGGCTTCTGTAAAGAATATTTCTTGTAGTAGAAGCAGCAGCTTCAGTTCAGTTAGATCAAAATTTACTCCAAGAATTTCCCTGTGTCTGCTTGTTTCCTTCCAGCACTCTTGAGATAATTGCAGGAGTCTGATGAATAACGAGAGTGGATGCAGATTAGATGTACTCCTCCGGATCCTCTGAAGTGTGCTGGAGCACTCAGACCTTTGGTCAGAAGCACATTTACATTATGACTCAGCCTTCTGACAATTGCTTCATTAGTAGATATTTAAAAACGAAAGAATAAAGATTCCCATCTGACCCACTCATTTATATTCCTCTGAGCAAGCTAGGCAAGACTGTGCAGTGCTCTTGCACTCAGAAAATGTTTGGTTTGCACAGGCAAATTGTTAATTTCTCAGCCATGCAAGGATTGCAAATTGTAAAATTCTCAGCCATGCAAAAAAAAAAAAAATTTTTTTTTTAAGTAATAAAAAAATATTATCTTCTACCATAAAAATTTTATTTTCCTTTATATATATTACTATATTCTAAGAATTTAAACTTCTAAGTTTTCTACTACATATTACACACTTGTATTTAAACTCTACACCTATAATCTTAGATGTATTATTCAATTTTAAAGGCCTTCTCTACAACCTCCAGTCAAATATGATATTCTCTTAAAAATCAACACCTGTCAACACAAAAAATCCGAAATTCTCAATAACCAAAATTCCAACACAAGGATTTCTCTATAATACAGACATGTTCAAATTCCTTGAAATTGTAGCAGCAAAATGTAAACAAAATCAAATTAAAAACTGTAAAGTTTTCTTTCAAAGTAGTCAGGAAACCTGAGCCCATCACATCTAAAAGAGTAATTAAAAGGAGTATTGCTCATTAGCAGTATTTTTCTCACAAGATGCAATGACAGATGTGATGACACCTTGAGCAACCTGGTCTGGTGGAAGGTGTCCCTGTCCCTGGCTGGGGGTTGGACCCAGGTGATGTTTAAGGTCCTTTGCAACCCAAACTGTTCTATTATTCTGTGATTCTGTTCTACCAACAGAAGGATAGCCCCAAGGATTCATAATCACACAATTTCTTGTACCATCTGAAGTGGTCACTTGCAGGGATAGACTTGTTCGTGGTGGGATTTCTTTTCCAAAGCCAGCCCTCACTGGGCATTGTGACATTGTTCTGTGAGCAGAACTGGACTCTGCTCTGTCACAGGTGGGTCAAGAGCCTGGGCAATATTTAATGACTCTATGGAGGAAATCCATGAACGTTTTTGAAAATGTGACAGTGCTGGTGATTTTGCAAAGCCCAGCTTGTCTCAGAAAAGATAAATGATTCCTTGATACACAGAAGCTGAGCCACAAATCCCAGCTGTAGTCAATGATTGGGAGCTTAGATTCAAGGCTTGACTTCTTGGGTGTCAGGGTGAATAATCTGAGGGCTTGAGTTCATGGCAGCAACCTCAACTCGACCATCCTGATGTGATGGAGAACTGGAAGAATTTAATACTTGTATAGATTTTGTGTTTTCCAGAAGGTAAGGACAGGGGGCATTTCATGGGTGCAAACTGCAGGTTTGTGAATACAAGAGCTGTGGGACAGGGAAACTTCCAGAAATCACTGGAAAATCATAGCTGGAGTCTTACACTTGTGAGACCTGCCTGTTTCAGAGGTAAAGCCAAATGATGCAAAGAGGTTTTTGAGACCTGTGTGGAACAGGGACTTTTATTCTTCCCTTAAAGTGTCTGATGTTAAACAGAAAACAAAAGAGAGGATTCAGATTACAATGAGGCAGATTGTGCCTGCGCCAAAGCAGGATCAAAGGAAGCAGTGTATTAGCTTGGAAAGATTTAGGTCTGGCAGTTGAATAAAGTGGATGTTCTTCAAATCATTTCTTGGGAGAAAAATTAAAAATGCAGAATTTGAGCTTTATCTCATATGTGACCCAAGAATGCAGGTCTTTTATTTCTTATTCTAGATTAAATCCTGTTATACGGTTGCCTTTTGAAGGTTATAATTGCTCCAAGGAATCATGCTTATACAGCATTCTTCACCTCTTAAAATCAGTCTTAGTTTAGCAGTGCAGCCCTTTGATGGGAATATTTCATGGCCTGTATAAAGTGAGTTAGGACTTTGCTCATTCCCTTGTCAACACATATGAATCCTGGCCAAAATAAATGTCATGTCTTATTGGCAGGGGCCACTAAAGAAATCTTAGCCTTATTGAGGGGATTGTGAATGTAGGACTCTTCCAGCTCTAGCATTTATTTCAAAGATTGCAGTATTTTGGAGCAAAATGTGAAGCTCACAAAAACAAAAAGGTTGCTGCTGCCTATATTATGTTTTTTTTGGGGAGAAATAATAGCTCTAAAGCTCTGCTTTGCAAATAAGAAGAGTTGTTTTCTGCCTTGGTGGATGGTTAAAAGACAAGAGAAAGGTGCTCACAATTTCCATGAAAAATAAGCTGAAGGTTTCTGAGGGCTCACAGAGGTAAAAGTGCTAAAGCAGGGCTAAAGAAAAAGCCAGGTTGTGTTTTCCAGGTCTTCTTTTACAGAGTACCACTTTTTCAGTGTGCTTGTGTTTATCCACTGAGGGGTTTTATTTTGTACTACAGACTTCAGTGGAGCTAAGATCACACTGCAAACGTTGTCAATATATAGAAAAACACAAAATCAGGAACTGACATGGGTTTATATCACTATTAATTATTATTTTCAAGGTGAAAAAAGAATTACTTAGGTTTACTCTAAGTATTTCTGAAAAATTTATTCTTTCTCTTTCCTGCTTTGTTTGAGAAGTGATTCCACTTGCAGATCAGCCTGAAATGTAGGAAACAAATGTGAGCACCCAATTTTCTAAATTAACATTTTGAAAACATTCCATACTTCTTCTCAAGGAAGTTTGAATCCATTATTTAGTTTGCTTTGTAAGAAAGACAAAGGTACTTTGTTATTTACTGTGAATTTATTTTCTGTTGAGCAAATTCAGATAGTTCATTCTCAAACTGTCATTGAAATAAAGATTCAGTCATTACAATAACCATAATCTGAATATAATCATCCATAAAGCAAATGAAGAACAAGCAGAATTACAGAGATACAGTGAACTCCTTCTCTGGAAATCAAACTCTGCCAAAAAGATCCATTTTTTTTTAACATGAAGAAAAGATGTATTTTTGGTTCCATAGAAGTAACTGCATGACTCATAGCAAAACACTTTGATATCGTTACTTTTATGTTTTCCTGCTGCACTGAAGGAGTGTTTATAATATTTATGAGTCACTGACTGTAGAGACCAGCACTTCCTGCTGATTAATTGTATCAGACAATGACGTGAGCAGAGGTGAGAAAGCTGCTGCCAAGAAAAACACAATATAGCAGTGAGAAATACAAAAATAATAAATACCTAAGGATGCACTGATGCACCTAAAATCACATAGACGTCAATATATTTAGTATCAATGATGCCAATTTCAATGAGAAAGCATCAAAGGAGATAGCATGACTTTACATATAACAATTTGTGTAGGTGACAATATCAAGATATCTTGTTGCTTTACAGGCCCTGAAGTCAAAATCTCTCTCTGCAAAAATAATGTAAAGATCATAAAGAAAGTAAAAATTTGGCTAGATTTAAGCTTTAAAAGGGCTTGTCCTTCAAATCTAAAATCAAATATACAATAAGAGGTTTCTTTCAGTAGAATTTTTTCATGCAGCTGACTCAATTTGGTCCAAACCCTCTTCAAGTCAATTGTCTTGCATAGCAAGGCCTGAGATTTTCAGTGTGGGCAGTGGGCTGCTGCAAACAGGGGGATGAACTATTGCACTGCTGGGCATTGTTAATGTGCTTAAGTGTTTTTTGACACCTTGGGCAAGATTCTGTTTTCCCACAAATTCGTACTGAATCCAATTTCTACTTTGAAGATTTATTTTTGTGTTAGTAAAGATGTGATGTCATCTGCTACTTTATTTGTTTATTTTGCTTGCATAAGCAATTACACTTACCCACAGATATTCACAGTTGACTTAACAGGGATGGCTCCAGGAATCTGTTTGTGCTGAATTTATGAATTTTGGGTGGAAGTCTAAATTAGTTCCTTAATTTGATGCTTTGATATAAATCTGAGTTCTGTGCAGTTTGCCATTAGCATAATTTTGGCTAGAAATGATGGGAAGTTGCTGAAGTTTGATGACCATTCAGGCATGTGGGCCACCACCAGACCTGAAACATAATCACTCATGTGGTCAGCATTGCAGTGGGGCCTGAGGGAAAGAAGAAGGGAACTCATAGGTCAGGTGAGATTTTGGATTCCCGCTTGGCAGGAGAGAAATGGGGTACAGGAAGGAGTGTAGGGTCAGGGTCAATGTGTAAAGATAGTGGGGAAAGTTAGGAGAATAAATACCTACAAGATTTCCTTATCAAATCCAGACTGATGCCTTTGTTACCCCAGCCAAAGAACAACTAATGAGCATCTAAAGCCAAATGTCTGCTGCTTTTGTAGAGCTGTGTGTCCAGCCATTCACTTTAGAGTTATTCTACCTTAAAAAAAGCCCATCTGGTTTAAACCACTCTTTAAAAAAGAGACCAATGTAAAGCATGTTCCCATGCTCAGACCCTGGGGATGGTGCCATGCTGCATCCTGGTCTCCAAGGATGAGGGATCAAGAGCAAGAGATATAGACAAGCTTGAAAACATTCTTATTTTGTGGGCTGAGACCCAAATATTGCAACTTAGAGATTTTCTATTTGTTTGAGTCCTACAAGTCCAAGTAGAGACCCAAAATTGCCAGGAGTATTCCTTCTGAGCAGGACAAGAGGGACAATGACCTCATAAACTTCCTGCTAATGCTTTGTACATTAATGTTATTATCACTGTTGTTGGTATTATTAAACAGAGCTCTAAACTACACAGAATCTCATAACAATAAATGACACTTTTGCTATATATACCTGTTTAATACTACAGCAATTGCTTGTAATTAGATATAACTAATAAAAAGGCTTCTTGCCAACTTGATCTTTTTAATTAAGTGCTTCATGGCTTCCAGTAAAAGTAAAATATGTTCTGTTGGTGTTATATTAGCTTGGGACATCTGGCCTGGTGATGTACTTTTTTCTTACTTTTCTCAAAAGTTATCATTTTGTTTCTTACAAGACCTAAAGGCTAGGCTGGGCTGATTTCACTTTCTTTGAATATTTGCACTGACTCCCTTTTACTTTAGATGTAATCATTCAAATTTTGATGCTTTGCTTGTTCCCCGTTTTGATCCTTCTAAAGATGTTCTCAAAAGGAGCTTGGGATTCAACCAAGTGGCTCCCACCAATTTCATGAGCAGTAATGTAAGATCCTGAGGTTCAGAACTTTATCAAATATCAGTACCTCCCTGAGCAAGGCTTTATTTAATGACCTTCCTAACTTTTCTGAGGAGAATTTTCAAGAGCAGTGGTTCCTGTTCCTGCCTCATTTCAACACTGACAGTTTTTATTCTCTTACTCTGTGTCTGCACCCACTGACAATAGATTGTTGGGCCTAAACAACAAGAAAATGTCAGTCACTGTCTGTTAGGAGCCTCCCATCTGCTCCCGTAGCCCATCCTAACCCAGAGGTGTGATCCTGCCTATGGCAAAAGCACCCATAAACAACATAAGCCAACCAAAGACCCTAAAACCTAATTCCTTGTGTATATTAGTGTGTCCCTGCACTGGGATGGTGAATTATGGTTTTTTTATAAGCAAAAGAAATCAGGATGGCAGCCCACCAAGAATGAGCTATAGAAGATGTCAGCAGGAGGAGATGCTGCCCAGCTACCTCGTTAGAGTGCCTGGGTTAATCAATCATTGGAATTCTTCCTTAGCTTGGGTGCTTGATCAAAACTTACAGATGTTCAGTGATTGCAAAGGAGCTGCAGGTTTGAGTTTCAGCCCATTTCTTATATTTATTTTGATTGTGTTGATTTTTCCAAGCTAGGACGAAGGAAAGGAGCAAATCCCTCCCCGTCAGAAGCAGGAAAAAAACACTTCAAGTACACACACATCTTCTGAGAGCTGCCTTTTTCACAGTTCTTAGGCCACAGCTTTCAGTTCCACAAATGATTCATTTCAGAGTTAGGTTGACACGGAATGCTGAGCAGATATTGTTTGCAGAAGGGAAAAAAAACAATCTTAATAGAAATGCTTGATTTTTCCAGGGCCACTTTACACACATTTACAGTAGAATTTCAACCTTATGCTGACCAGAGACTCCTTCAGGGAGATATTTAGGATATTTGTAGATTATATGAGAGAAAAGGGGCAAAATATATAATAGAATTACTCTTGAAATTATACACTATTTATTATTTTTAGCTCCAGAATGGTAGTAAATATGGTTTTCTGTGCTTGCTTGGGGCAAACAAACTAACTGTAGAAATGCAAAGTTGAGGAATTTCCATTTCATTTCTTGCCTCATTAATTTCATTGACTTACAAATAGATGAATACATAAAATTAAAAAGTAATTTCCTTTAAATATTTTTAAATTACTTTCTCCAAGTATTCAAACCTTTTAATCTGTCCTTTTAAGGTCTCCATCTAATTGCTCTTACAGATTGGGCTTTTGTGAATCAGATATCAGTGTGATTGATTATAAGGGAGCTAATCAGAGGGTGCCATTCACAAGATAAATGCAATTGTTTCTAAAATATTTCCTTGCAGTCTGTGGCATTTCACTCACTCGGTGGCATGGATGAAATGATGTGTGGGTGGGATGTGTGAAGGTGTGGATTTATGGAGGGAAATCAAATCTAGCCATGGAGGAAATGCTATTTCTTTTTTTTTTTTTTCCTTTTTTTTTTTTTTTTTTTTTTTTTCCTTCCCCAAAGACAA
>JAYDZK010000274.1:5025146-5102900 GCA_034509185.1 Euphonia xanthogaster
GGGGGAAAGGTTGTTTTTTTTTTTTTTTTTTCCTTTTTTTTTTTTTTTTTTTTTTGTTCCTTATACAAGGACAAATTGCATGGGAATTATAGTGTTTCCCATTTAATAGAAGTAGCCTTCATGCTGATGTTTTTCACAGCAGTGACAAATGGCAGCTAAAAAGAAAGGGAGAGAATGTAATCAATCTTTATACCTTTAAAAATAGTTGAAAACTAAGATGAAAACTAAACCAGTTCAAGAGAAAAAAAAAAAATAGTTGGAAGCAAACAATTATCTGGAAGAGAAAGGAAGTGCAGAAGATGATTTGGAGCTTAGTGCTGGGTCTCGGAGGAGGCAAAAACTCCTGTTCTACTTTTCTTTCTTGTTTGGGACTCCAGTTTCCATGGCCACAGGACATGGAACACGTATGCCCAGAAAGGAGAATATTCCCCCAAAAGGCCACAGAGTCTGAAAGCTGAAATTGTGTAAGGGAGAAATTAGGAAGAAAAACTGAACTCTCCTCCAATACCCAGGGATTGATGAATGTTAAACAGCAACAGCTGAAAGTGAAGTTCAGACTAGAAATAATCCAGGTATTTAACATGCATTTGATGCTAATATTTTAGCCATGCACTAACACAATATTTGTTAATATTACGGAAAAGGGATAAAAATAGGATTTTAAAATTAAGTAAAATGTTTGGGTGAGATTTTGCATAGATCAGACTGAACAGTAAAAACACTATAAAAACTGCTATACTCTGAACCCATTCTAAAAGCTCATATAACAGACAAAAGATTAAATAGGCAGTCTTGGACATTTTGCTGAACACAAAGGAAATTAACTCCTGGAAGGATTAGATCAGACTCTGCTAGGTGTGCTCTGGATGATGGAAGATTTGGAAGGGAAAACTCGGCACTTCTCAAATTACATGAGTTGAGAAATGAGCTGGTCAGTCAGAAAATGGCCCCCTATTCATTCTGTTATTCAAATGTCCCTCCTGCAGCTGTGGGTCTCAGCTGGATTTCCAGGCTTTATATAAAGCATCTGCATCAGGTTTGGGTTTTGTGTGTTTAGAACCTGCCAACCAAATGTTTTCTCGGATAGAAAATGCTACTGCAATGCATTTTTATTGGGAAAAAGAGATGTACAGAGGCTGACACCTCCAGACTTTTACAAAACTTTCCATTCTTCCTCTTTAAATCAAGTATTGATTTGGCCTGGGTTCAATGTGTGCTTTAAACTAATGCACCATAATGAAAAGTCGTGGCACGATTACTTAGGGATAAGTTTTTTAGATTTAGCTGAACTGCTCTGTTTTCATAATTATAATGAAGACACTTAAGGGGATATTTTTCATGAAATGCCTGGCAGTAATCCAATGTCACTCCCATTAAAATCACCTGGTCAGAAATTAAACTCCTGGTGTTTGAAAACTGTAATTTTCAAGTAACAAATTATTTTCTCTTTAGTGAAATTTAAAAAACTCATATTATTTATATATTTTGCATTTATTATATGAGAACTGAATGCCATTCTTTAAACAGGTGGTAGAAGAGGATAAAAAAAGTTTATTTTTAATTTTTTCCATAGCTGCAATGGACAAATTGTAACTGTAATTTTTGGATAACTGCAGAGAGAAATTATGAGATCTAAAACAGACATTGATCTTAAAGGACTAGGTTTTATAGTACTACTAGTTTTTATAATACAGTAAAGAGTTTTTTCCTTTGGATGATTTTTCACAGCCAAGGCTTTCTTCACATCCAGACAATTATTGATTACTTATAACTCCCTTTCCACAATAATCTCCTAGTACAATTTTTGGTACTTCCCTGAGATCCTTTTTTATAGTACCTCAGTATACCTGTCTAACCCAGGTTTCCCCTTCCCCACCAGGAGCTTATAAGGCTTTTCCTTACACTCCGTTACCTGACTGGGTGAGAAGGTGTAATTGTTGCACTGTGTCTGAGCTGTCTCCTTTCTTCCCACCTTTACCTCTGGATTGTCTACCCAAGACTTCAAGAAACCCATTTTTAGGAGAGCTGTGCCACTAACAGAGACTTGTATTGGTGCCTTCATCATTTTGTGTTTGCAGATGGTTGGAACATGACAGGGTTTCTGTTGCACCCAGAGGAACTGTGGAAGGTGAGTTCTCTTTATTTTCCCCTGGGGAGTATGGATGAGCTGCTCGTATTTCAGCTCCTGATACTCATTTTACTCTGAGATCTGAAAACCCATTAATGTCTAACCACCCTCACTAACATCTAAATATAGATGAAAATAAATCTAAATATAGATCTAAATGTGGCCCATCTCTGACCACTCTTCTGTGTGTGTCCTTGTCTGGCAACTTCCTCTCACACATTTCAAGCATGAGGTTTGTCTAACACAGACTTCCCAAACTCATCATGCTCTGCTGCCTCTGACATCTTAATGTACTTCTCTGCCTCTTTCACCCACTCCTTACTCTGTGCTTTTTCTCTGCTCTGGTACAGACTATTCAAAAGGAGATAAAAATCTAGAGTTGCTCGTATTGGTGTTTTTCTTCTCCTTGCCCTTTCCCCAGCAGGTCCTTCACAGGTTGATTTCCTCAAAGCACCTGCAAATCCTCAACAGAGATTGGGGTGGCCAGCAATGGTGGCTCAAATGTCAAGGGACAATCCCTTTAAACAGAGTGGAAACACCTTCAGAGATCTGCCTTGCTCCCGGAGAAGTCAGGACTTCAGGTGGTTCATGAGAAAACACGAGCAGAGAGCCAATGACCAAGCGTGAAGGATGGATGCTTCCCCCTCTGGAACCTGACCTGCCACTGTGAGCTCAGCGAGGCAGCCTGCAGCACACCCTGGGAGTGCACAAGGTGACACTGGCAGCCAGAAAGTGCCTGCAAGCAAGATGAAAACTCAGTTTGCTGGGAGCACCTTTGTCAACATCAAGATTCCCTAAATAAAGCTAGAGTTCAGGGAGGGTCAGGGAGAAAAAGCAGCAAAATGCCAGCAAAACTCGGAAATGCTATCAAAGCATCTGACAAGCTCAGCAAATACCAGAATTGCCTCTCCAGTGAAGTTTAATTAAAAAGTCTATTGTTTCCATTATTGCTTAATGATTCCTCCAAAAGTAGAACAAAAGTTTATTTTGGAGGTTAATTATTCCTGGAATTTTAAAGGGATATGAGAGTATTTTCCTCTATCTCATTTGGTAACTGAACCATTAAGGAGAGTGAAGCAAATGGTGGTGTAAGAATTGGTGAAAACAATTTAGGTCTCAGAAGAAAACTCCTCATGTCAGATATCATGGTGTTTTTGCACAAAAAAACAATCTCCTAGCAAATTAAGTTAACTTTCTGTGCTGGAAAAAACCTGTCAATGACTTCTCCCCATTTGCTCCTGAATTCTAACTGAGACTCAGCATGAGGAAATGGTGCAGTTGTTTCTGCAAGCACAGGAGAAAATGGACCCACTGGGGCATAGCACTCACTGTGCTGCCAAGGAAGCTTGATTCTGCTCCCTCACACTTGTCTGTGCTAATTGCCATGCTGGGTTTTGTCATCTATCCAATAAGCCATGCTTCAAAACTCAGGATTCAACATTAAAACCTCATGCTAGTGGAAAAAAAAAAAAAAACAAAAAAAAAACACCCCACCAAAAAAAACCCAAAGCAAAGAAAAAACCAAACCAAACCAAAAAGCATTCTAAATTAAATATTATTCAACATGGTGAATTTCAACATGGTGAATTGTGAAATTGATTGTTGCATGTGGGGAGTACATATTATCATTGCACTTTAGGAAAAGAGCTGAAGAAGTCTTGTTTTGTGCAGGTTCCTATATCAGCTTAATTTTCTATCAACTGCATGTCTTTCAGAAGTGCATTCATCAATTTACTAACACCTGACATGTGAAATTTATTTTTCCTCATTCCTCTCCTAAACAGCTAAGTGGCCACAATAATAAATGCCCTGAAAGGCAGAATTTCCAAAAGCACCAAAATAGGGGTCAGTACAATCCCTGTTTCCCAGTCATGTAGATGCAGATATTTAACTATAATCAGGGACCTTACTCCCTCCTTAAGATGTGAGCCATGAGCTGCACTGCCCACACTGAGGCAGTTCACACACATTATTCAGGTTATGTGAGTCAAGGACAGACTGAAAATGTCTCAGAGATAATAAAGGTGCTCCAGTAATAATTTCACTAAAAGTCAATCACAGCAGTACAGAAAATGTGGCAATTCCAGTCTCTTGAAAAGACAATATTATTACTTGTTCTACAAGTAAAGGTATTTTGGAAGTCTCAGATAATGTAAACTTTGAATGGAAGAGAAATGGCCCATATTTAAATTTCCTAGCATTTCCTGTAAGTAAAACATTTTAAGAGTACCTGTGCAGGTGCTTTTCACCTGTATGCTCAGTGGCATATCTGGAAGGTGTTGATATTTCTTAGGCTAGTCTTTTTGATAGAAAACCTCTGTTAATCATGTCTACTCCAGCTGAAGTGCAAATGGGGTTAAAAGTTGTGGTGAGTGTGTGCTGAAGTGTGAGGTGCAGTTGATGTTCTGGGGACTGACCTTTCAGTATATATTATTGTAGGAAATGGAAATAATATTATTAATATTTAAATTATATTCTAATAATATTATATTAATTAAATAATATTTTAATAATAATATCATGTTCCTATCACCAATTTTTCTTTGATTACATCTAGCTATCTATTCACTTCTGAGATTAGCTTCAGAAACATGCATCAATATCACAAATTATTTTTTATTTATCATTACCACCACTTTCTACATTTTGTTGTCATTATGAGCAGTGTTCATTTTCCCACTCAACTTTTAACTCCTTTAATTTCTGGGACAATGTGGCCATGTTTACCATTAGAAGCAGAGCATAGATGAAATGTATTAACTCTATTTTTTCTGTAGTTTTCAAAGGGCATTCAAATTTCACTGCAATTTTTAGCAGGTATTGCTGTGTATTCATATTTTCCTTTTAAGTACACAGAGAGGACAAGGAAACTCTTGGAGCCTTGGGCTCTCAGTAACTTCAATCCTTTAACCTTGCTTAATCTCCCAGCTTTTGAATGGGTTTGAACCAAGGAGCTGATGGTGAAGGATCACTTTCCATCAGGAGCGTTTGTCTTTCTGACCAGCCTTTGCAGCTCTGCCCACCTGTGTGTGTGTGAGGGTTACCTGCAGGAATCACTCACTGGCTTCTTTCCTCTCCTTAGGGTGACCCACCAGTGCCCAGCAAGGATTTTTGAAGCAGCAGCACCTTCATTCATTTATTCGCTGGCCACGAGGAAATTTATCTCCACAGGAGAAGAGGAGGGCACCTGATGGAAAACAGAGATTTCATGTTCTGGGACAGGAATCAGAGCAGGGAGCCTGAGAGCTGCACACAATTGGGTGCATCCTTCACTAGGACCTGTCAAAACCAATCATGTCTTTTCTACACAGGTAGAATTGTCAGTGTTGATAACTGAGTGAAAATGATTCTTGGGTGAAAAAGAGGCGGCTCCTACTTGCAGTGGTAGTCCACAGAAGCTGAAAGAAAATGGCTTCTGTTTTTTTCCTCTTTTATGTCATAAGAGAATCTCTTTTGGGGACTTGAGAAATCATAAAAGAAGTAGAAAAGAGGAGGTCTCCCAAGGAAATACTAAAGCAACATAATTTTACTTTTTTTCCTAAATTTTTCCCTAGTGGAGAAAATACAGAGCTATTCTTTTCTAGTTAAAGTATACATATCAAGCTGAAAAACAAATGTTAAACTCTGCTTTATGCTAGTCCTACAATAATTTTGTTTTGAAGGAATGGATTTATTTTCTTTCCAGTTAAAACTTGAATTATCAGAAGTCCTAGAACTAGTGATAAAAGAAACAGTCTTGTAGGTGAGCCTGAAAATCTCAATCGTTTGGTTTATTTCAGGCACTCAGATTTGGTTTATTATTTGTAATCTAAAAATCTTCATGCTTAATCTAAACCTTTTAATTTTCTCTCTAATGAAAATCTCCCTGAAAATGAACAACTTAGAAGCTGCAGACACAATAGAGGATGATCAGCAGGGTGTTTTAAAAGCCCTGTGTATCAGCGTCTTAAAATGTCTTTAAGGTATTCTTGAATTTTGTCAATGGGCATCAATAATTTTGGAGGCTTCATATTGCCTAATTGATATTTATGGTGTTTATGAGATCAGCGATATTGTGAGGAACAAGTCTGTGTACATCAAATTATTCCTCTGCCCTGATAATGGCAGAAAACAAAAACTATTTCATGTATGAATGTTGCAGCATTCTAGGTTGTCTTCTGCAAGAAAACCTGGGGGTGGGGTGACATTCAGATATGTCTGGCAAGATGTGTTATTTCACAAAGCTTGGCATCAGTTGGAAAAGTGAGAAAGGCGAGATGTGCATGTGTTTCTTTACATGTGAATTATTCAACAGCAGCTTTTCTGCTTCTAGCCACAGTTTTCTTGTGTTTTGCCTAACCAAATTGGGCAGAGATAGAGATTCTGAAGTACTTCTTTTTATGGTTTTGGTAAGACCTGGGGATAAAATAAACAAATTATTTCTGCTTTACTTGCCTTATTTGTTTTCTATTTTTTTCTAATGTAAACAATTTCATTCCCATCTATTTCTGATGCTAAATTATGCAAGCCTTAAAAAATAGGAGAAAGACATATATATATAATGACAAAGAGAGAGAGCAACAAGCTAAACCATACTAAAGAAAAATGATTTAAAGCTACTCAGACTTTTGCTGTAGGGTTATATACTCTGAAATGATTGGGGTGATCATTGCTGGTAAGGGGTGAGTATGGGCTAGTTTATAATATCAGACATTTCCTGTCTGATGCCATTGGTGTTGAGGGTGATACCAATGTAAACTCTGTTTTGGAGTCTGCAGTCTCAGCAAAGGGAGCCCAGCTACAGAATGCTGATTTTCACCTGCCTAAGTTCCTATTTTACCTTGCTGCCAGAACTCTGATGCCAAAGGACTTTGGTATCTAATCCGCCCTGGGAGACACCCTTGTGTTTATGAAATACAGTTCAAGAGGTAACGAGCAATATTGTTCCACTGGGGTCATGTTACATTCTTGGGGCCTAAATATAATTATTCACAGCCATAGCTCAAACACACTTTTAGAAAGTTTGTATTACAGGAATCAACAAGAGTGGCTTTCATGCATTTTCACTATGTCATCTTAAGGTTTTCTAGAAGTAATGAAAATAAGAAAAAGCACAGAAAAATTATGGAAAAGGGATAATGCACATGTAAGGGAGAAGGAAGCAAGGAAGAGAGAAAAAGAAATAAGCGAGTAATAAAGAAAGAATAAAAGGAAAAAGAAGAAACAAGAAAAAGTCCGAATAAATAAATTTGCACACTGTATTTGATAACTATAATTGCTGTGCTCTGTACAAAGGCTTCTGTTTTTGATTAGAGACTTAGGTATTACTGAAAACAGTATTTTAAATTCATTATTTTTCTTCTTTTCCTTTGCATTCTTCATTATGTAAAACAGGTACTCCAGTGGTTTTGGAATCTTTTGTTCTTTGCGTTGCTCCATTTTTATTTTAATTTTACTGCCCTTGTAGTGTGGATATTCTCTAAAAATGCTGCCTATATTCTCCTACAATGCCTGTTTCCCATTTCCTCTTTAAAATTCCTTTTCTAAGTGAAAATGTAGTTTTGTCTGTCTGCTTTTTTCTTTTAAATACCTGCCTGCTTTTGTTTCTTAAGCAGATTTCTTACACTGGCACAGTGTCCATGGGTCAGGTCCACACTCACTTTTCTTGCCCAAATTTAACCAAAGGCAGTGGCAGTCTGGAATTAGTAGATACCACCAATGCAAAATTAAGTATTATTAAAATTATGAATCAACGATTTGATGAAATAGAAAGCATTCTTTTTATTTTATAAATATTAATTTTTATGCCTTTGCCTGAAGATCTAAAAGGGATCACTTACGGGGACATTAGTAAACTTCATTCCTGTTGATATTTCTGAAATGTCAGATTGCTTTGTTCCATAGGCAGAGAACTGGAGAGTGTTTTGGGTTGGGATGGAACCTTAAAGCTCAGTCAGTTCCAACCCCTGCCATGGGCAGGGACACCTTCCACTATCCCAGAGGCTCCAAGCCCTGTCCAACGTGGCCTTGGACACTTCCAGGGATGGGACAGCCACAGCTTCTCTGGGCAACCTGTGCCTCACCACCCTCACAGCCACGAATTTCTTCCTAATACCTAATCTAAATCTCTCCTCTTTTGGATTTTTTTTTTTTTCCTTTTTGTCTGCCCAGATAAAAAGCCCTTGTCCTTTTTTATAAGCCCCCTCTAAGTACTGAAAGGCCTCAATGTGGTCTCCTCAGAGCCTTCTCTTCTCCAGGCTGAGAAAACAATACATAGGTGCAAGTTCCCACATCAGTTATCCAATGTCACCTTTGAGCATCTGTAAGATGGCAGAGGACATAAAGCCAGACAAGCAGCTTAGCCCACTGAAACTTGTGCCTTTCAGCTCCTCTCTGCTCCCCAAAATCCATGAAGCAGATGGCTATTTAAGTAGACACGTTGTTTTGATATAGGCTTATAGGTCTCCATGCAAAGAAACATTTTTATTGAGGCAGAAAAGCCTCATGATGGTACTTGTTTTTACTGTGGGCTTCAGCTTTCAAGAGTTATGGACACCATCCAAGCAATGCTAATGTGCAGAGGCAGTATCAGGCTGATATACTGAGCATCATTACTTACTGTGGACTTTTTAAGAAGTTGGGAATTGAAGGCTGAATTCTCAAGACAGTCCTCTCAGCAGTTCAAGGACTTGGGCTTAGAGTTATCCATAAATTTCGTTTATGTTTATTCAATAAGGACTAAGTCAGTGAATGCTGTGAAGAATCATTTACTTAAAAATAAACGGGAATTAATTAGCCCACCAAATGAAGGCAAAGGAAATTCTGAGGCAAGGATGCACTGATGGGCACAGTAACACGACAACTCATAGGCCCATCATATCTTTGCTTGATGGGCCTAAAATTTCTGTTAAGGGTGGCTACAAAATCAACTTGTTTCTTTTGTTTATCAGCCAGTTTACACAAATATCTCACTTTAAATGGGAAAACTTTCCCATGGCAGCCATTTTAGCAGCTGATCTCTCGTTGGAAAAAAAAATTCTCTGAGAAATGCATTTTGCTGTTTATTGATCAATGATTATTTTTTTACTAGAGCTGTGTGCAAAGATGCAGCCTCAGGTGCATTTCCAACCTCCCAGCCCCCTGTTCAGCACACCAATTGGTGCAGTATTCAGTTTGCCAGTCCTGCACTAAAAGAAATTAATGGACTATCCTACTTCATTTCATGGCATCCAGGTGATGGAGTACAGAAACTGCTATAAACACCAGGGTTCAGTGGGATTGCTGGCATGAGCAAGGTGTACAATACTTGGCCAGCATTTCACATCATCATTAACCAGGCAGAGTTAAAATTATCACAGCAGCCTGTCTGGAGTGGAAGCAGAAAAAGTGGTGCAGGCTGTGCAACCTCCTGACAATTAAATTGACCCATTGTCGCTTTTATTTGTTCCTTAACTTAATTTTGTGCTGTACTGAAATAAATGAGACCACTTACAATGTAAGAGGAAGGACCAATTAATCTGGCCAATATAGCATATTAAAATTATATGTGTTCCATAGTTTATAATCAAATATGATGCTCTTCCTGAAATAAGCACTCTCTCTATGTAATGATACTCACTAATGGGTCTGCTGGGTACCCAAACACAGTAAATTCAAGTGGTGACTGTATAGGGATGCTGCAGATTTTTTCTTCCTTTTGTGTTATTTTAATAGAGAGAACAGTCAGGAAAATAAGGGGAAATTTCCTCTAAGGTAAACCAACAAAATCTCATTTAATTATATCTTATAAATCTCATGCTAGTTTATGTTCTTCTGAAGCATCAACACTTAGAATCACATTTTTTTTAAACTGTATTTCCCTGAATGGGAAAAAATGACAATCACATTCTTTAAAATTGCATTTCCCTGAACGGGAAAAATGACATTCTTCATAGATAGGAAGAAAGTCATGAAAATGACAGTTGAAGATGAAAAAGCAGATGGAAAACACAAATAGAAGTAAAATCTTTTGCTGCTGAAGCCGGGCTCATGAAGTCAGAACATGAAAGTTGTCACTGCTGGTGTACAGTTCCCATAACTGGTGAGGCTCCTCAGGATCCTCATGGCCACGAGGGAGAAGGGGACAGGGTGGGAACAAGAACTCTCTGCATGACAGATATATTTTTAGAGATGCTGGGTGCTGACAGGGTAATTCATGGCCAGCCTAAGGACAGACATAAATACTTTCCTTTGCCCTTTCAGAGGAAGCAAATGCAGCAGATCAGAGAATGTTGCACTGCAGAAAGGGTGTGATTCAGCATTATGACTTATTTATAGTCCACACCTTGTAAAAAGGAAAACAGAGGGACAGGGGTGGAATCACAGGCTGAGTGAGGTCAGCAGAATAATGTCCTTAAAGTTTCATGCCAACATTTACCAGCAGACAGATTTCCAAGGCTTCCTCAGTTCTTGACCATCGGTGGCTTTTGTTAATTCAGTGGAAATTGCAGGTGATATTTTGAAACTCCCTTGGTACAATCAGTACCCTGAAACTCCCTTGGCATGCTTTCCTCCCTGTGCTATTTCCCTCTGCTTTTTATTCCTCTATTGATTTTAATGGACTTCAATTACAGTATCTTGTTTCTGAATCTTTAGAGCTCTGTTTATACAGAGCACAGACTACTAGATCACTAGAATAATTTTTTTTCTCCCTTCAGACTTCTTAAGCACCATTTTTCACACTGGTCTATTATTTTAATTGACCTAAATTTAGAAACATTTAGATACCTTTCAAATCATCTGCAGTTTCACTGCTGCTTAATGAGTTTTTCTTTATGGATATCATGTGATACTTGACAATTGCATAGTGCTGTGTGTCATCTAACTCTGATGTTCTGTAAGCTCAGAACTGCTTCAATCTGTAGTTTAGTCACAAAGTAAATTCACAAACCATTCCATCATTATCTACCGTTAGCAAATGGTAAGAGAGTTTTAGAGCAGGAGAATTTTATTCCCCATTCATAAATTTAAATCACTTCTCACCCTCATATTTCATGTTTATGGAATTGTTGCTTGAATTTTAAGCTTAGCAACTCTGAGTACTGAAGTGGGAACTGCCAATTCCTCCCCTCATCTTTCCAAGCACTGCAAACCTTCCACACCCACTGCCAATGAGACAAAATATTAATTATGTTCAAATAAAACCCTAAAAACTCATGCAGAACTGTATTTTTGGGGTATGATGGCAAAGCTATTGTAATCACTGTCAGTAACCAAAAAATCTTCAAAAGTGGACAATTAAATTCAGATTTATGCTCTCTCCAATTGGCCAGACTTTCAATGCTATTCTAATAACTTATGTACATTTGAGTGCTTAGCATTGCCCTTAGAGAATAGCTCAGGGAGGAGAAATCAGTGCAGCAGAGTCTGGTTTAACTTGCAGTTTAACTACAGTCTGAGTTTAACTTTGTGCATATCCACACCAGTCTCATCAGAGGAAAAGGGAATATTCAGGCAAACCACAACCCAGTCTGCTGAAAACTTTAGCCCATGAACCACAGTTCAATTCCCAGAAAGCTGCTCTGTCCTGGAAATTTCCTTGAAATATGGAGAATAAAATGCAAAACCAAGTTCTCCACTATCTGACAACTTCTCCCAAAGGGCCACTCTTCAGGAAAACAGAGAACAGCACTGTGCTTTTCCAGAGAAAGATTCTGATTTGCCTTCTCTCCAAGTAAAATAACTACAAGGCTCTTGTTAACAAAACTGCCTGCTGACTCCTGCCACAACAGGATTAATCAGCAGTACTTTTTCAGAGAAATGACTGATTTCTATAACCAAATTCCTGCTAAGTAGGAGAAATCTTCTCCCTGACATGAATATCCAGCTAAAGCTGGATAACATGTTCTTCATTATAACCCAAATGACTCAAGTAGTTTGACATACACAGAAGATTTCTCTCCTCTCACAGAACTGAATTTCCTTTTGGTAAATTTACTGTGTAGGAAAATGTCCCAAATAAATTTTAACCACGTGCTCTTCGAGTTGGAAACTCATCCAGCAAAAACCATTTTGAAGTGCAGTGCCAGCCTGTGATTAAACTTCAGCTTTCTTAATCTGTCCCTATCCAACAGCTGGGAAAAATTTTAACCTGAGACTAGGTAAGCTTTAAATGATCCTAAAGAAAACCAATCCCTAGTTTAAGGCAGTATCTAATGTTTCTTAGCCTTGTTTTTGGAGGGTCACTGTATCAGCTCACTTTGGCAAATGGGAAGCTCTTCCAGAAAACCTGCCTTGACACCACCTCTCCCCTTCCAGCAAGGCAAAGGTAACTTTAAAAATGCAACCTTTTAGCAACACAATGTATTTCCAGGAGCAATGCCCCACATCTTTATTCATGATGTGAATGATGATAGGAGTGGTAATAATCATAAGGGTTTCCCATTGTGAGCTAGTATTAATCTAATTTCCTACAGGGTGTTTATCTAAGTCAGAAATAACGAAGCAGTTCAAAACACTTTGGCAAGTCTCTGATGAAAGGAAGCCTGGGAAGAGCAAAGGGTTGCTGGAGAATGCTAAATTGCATTCACTCAGCTCTGCTAAGGCTAAGCTGGTTCTGGCAGGGTTTTGCCAGGATCTAACCAGTGCAAATTGTCTTATTATTATTTTTATGAATGCAAAGAGCCATCAACATTTAAAATAAAAATCCAACAATGAGGATTCAGGACTTTCATTCATAATAACAACAATTTTTCCACTCTCAAAAATTGGCATAAATACAAAAAAGTCTGTGGGAGGTTTTAATTAAATAATAAAATGTAGTGCTAATGTAGGTCCTTTACACACCCCCCTCCAAGTGTACCAAAAGGCATGAGCTACCCCCTCTCCCATTAACACAATTCTAGGCTGTCAACAGTGTAGTTTTTTTTCTGCAACTCCATTTCTGTTGTGAGTGCAATTTGCCTGCCTTGCCCTGCCATTCACAGGCTGTCTTCAGAGATGTGGACACTTTGAAACATGGGGAGCCCAGCATTTCATTTCCATAAAGGCAAACGAGCTTTCTCAGAGAAGGACAAATCTGTACTGCTGTCATTCCTATTCCTTGCAATTTTTCTTTTTCCTAGCCATTCATCCACTGAGATTGCCTACCTTCTCAGGTTAATTAAGTGAATATCAGGTTTTGAGTGGTAGTGGTGGAGCAGACAGCTGCCTGGCCTCGTGGGCAGTGCCAGTCCTTGTCACACCAGCAAAGATGTGGCTGGAGAGTCTCTGGGAACCAGAGCTTCCAGGTGAGAAGCAATTCCCTAAATCACAGTGAGGGAATGTTGTACACGATGTAGAAAATGGCTCAGTTGAATTAGCATATCTGACAGCCAAGCAATTTAACTAACATTCCACCTCATCCTTAATGAATAGTCCATATGTCCAGAGAAGCAGGTAATTTATAGTCTAACATTTTCTTTTGATCTGTCGTTTGCTCTTTCTCTGTAGAATTAAATCACTTCTCAATGCACAAGGGAAGGAGGCGAAGGGAAGTCTTTTTATTTTTAATTAGAATGTACTAAATGGTAATAAAGTAATGTGAATACAGCAGAGGCCTCTTAAATCCATAACAGTAAATCTATTGCTGCAACAGGTTCATCCTTTATCTGGTGCTCATTTAAGAAGCCTTCACCTGATGTGCCACACTGACATGAACTGATGCTAATGGAGTAATATATTTAAAGAATTCAATAAAGCATCTGCTGTAGATTGTGATATGCCTTGTAATTTTATTGACAGAGGTTTGTTTTGTCCTGAGACATATAAAATGCTTGGTTAAATGGCTTGATTATATAGTACTTTTAAAATATATTCACTTCACTGGTGTCTAGTACCAAGCAGCTTGTCAGTGATTAATCAAGATGATATTTAAAATGCAAATAATTGGATTGGCTGTTAAAAATTAGGATTTAATTCCCTTGGGAAGGAATTCTAATGTGTGTGGCAGAAGCAGTAATCTGAAAATGACGTTTCCATGTATGCAAGTGTCAAGGTATTAGGTGAAACAGCACAGAGGGACTGTTTAAAGACATAATTAAAGAAAGACATAATTTCAGGGAAAAAAAATGCAACCAATTCTTTTTTCTTTATTAGTTAAGTAAAATATGCAGGAGTTTAGACATATCTCTGTGATGCCTTTTTTTTTTTTCCATATATATAAACAGCTTGCTGCTACTTGAATAAAAGTGGATTTTGGCTATGACAGTCAACTTCTTTTACCTGAAAGCAATTATTCCCACTTTGGGTATGCAATCACCTACTCCCCCAGTCCTCTCTGTTCCTAGAAGATGAAAAGCTCTGGAGACATGAGGTGTTTTCTGTGCCATCCACACCTCTGGCCAAGGGGACACGAGCGCTGTTCGGACACGGCACAAATGAGTTTGGGAAGATTTCTTTATTTCCAGGTTAGCAGGGGGCTTTTTCTTGGAAGCACCACTAATTTATGCTAGAAATGATGGCTGCCTTATTTGAAATGGGTCTTTTTTTCCTGAAACAACCATCTTCCCTGCTTGTTTTGTAGGCACTTGATCTCAAGCCAAGGCCTCCAGCAGCACTCCCGTGCCCAAAGGGTTTTGTTAACCATTCCCCTTCCCTGCTCCTCTCATTTTTAAGACAGGTATGTTTCCTCTTCCCTGCTCCTCCCACTTTTAGGACAGGTATGTTTCCTCTTCCCTGCTCCTCCCACTTTTAGGACAGGTATGTTTCCTCTTCCCTGCTCCTCTCACTTTTAGGACAGGTATGTTTCCTCTTCCCTGCTCCTCTCACTTTTAGGACAGGTATGTTTTTCTCTTTTCAGCAGGAGAATTTATGGCTTCGTGTTTCAGCATGTTTTGTGGCAAGGAAAATAATTCACTTCTTGGAGGGATTATTGGTCCTTGAGGCCGGGGCTTTGAGGTGCCTCTAGGATGCATGTGCGGACAGATTGTGGAGCTCTTCTACTCAGTGCCTTGATTTAATTACTGTTGGTGCACTTTGTTCCTTTATTTTCAACAGATTTATTTTGGGAGACATTGCTGCTTTTGCTTTTCTAGAAACAAGGGTGATTGCACACATCGTAAGATTTTGTACCACAGCTTTTTGCTTTAATTTTAAATGACAGCTACATCTGTTGGAAGTTTGTTCCTATCTTCTGTTTAGTTGGTTTGGGTTTTTTTTTTAAACTTCCCAGGTTGAAGGAACCTTTTAAATTACAGTTTTGCAAGGCTCAGAGAGTTTTTGAGACGCTTTTCCCAGACTGTGAGCTGCTCCACATTGGTTTTGTTCTTTGGTAGGAGTTCCAGGTGATTCCAGAGCTTTGGCACCAGCAGCACCTTTTCCTGTGTGAAAACACAGAAGCAGACACTTATTTAATTTACACCAATTGTTCTATATTTTGCAGGCTGAGGGGGTTTTTTGTTTGGTTTTTTTTTTGGAGGGGGGGGAGGTTTTTTGGTTTTTTGGGTTTTTTTTTGTGACACTGAGGTTAAACTCTGGGGAAACACACATGGATTTAGATGGTGGATTATTAAAGCCTGTCACACTTTTAGCAGGAGTTTCAGTTCCATTTTCCTATTCCTGAAGTCAGGTTTTCCTTCACTGTTGTAATTTGATGTCTGGGTTTCCTTGATTCATGTAGCATTTCATGTGTTTCCTGCACTGCATGTCTCAATATTTCCATCATGGCATTCTCATTTGCTATTAGTTCAGTCAACTGGAGGCTGCAGTAGAAGCTACTTGTCCAATTATTTTGAATTTTTCTAGGTTTATTCATGTGTTGACACATTCCTGTTTAGTGCAACACTCCTGATGAAATAACCGAGATGTTGCCCAGTGTTTACATTAAGCAGCAGAGAATTCCAACACTAGAAAATATGTGTGTGCAAACAGTCTAAATAGAGAAAATTGAGAGAGTGCTGTAGCCAGGGAAAAAAAAAAGCCAAACCCATAAAAATAATCTTTAGCTCAAAATGATTTTTAAAAAAATCAGTACTATCTTTTTTTTCTCTGGAATCTGGTGTGGCCAAAGTGGTGCTCTACTGCCCACAACCATTGCAGACTTGTCCCCAGTTATCAGCATTTCCCTCCCAGCTTGTGGTGTTGATCTAACAAGTTTTAGTTACTTCTTCCCTCCTCATTGCTCTAGACACCCCCCAAGTACCCTCCCTGCTCACCAGAAGGTGGCCACAAGAAAGGATGTCAGGGTTTGCACACCCACAACACAGGTCAGAGACCTCTCCTGAAACTGTGCAAGGCCAAAGACTCAATTTCTGCCACTTTTGCTTTTTCTAATTCCAAAATACTTTCACATGATACAGTAAAAATCAAAATGTTATTACATTACAATGAATGTGGGCTGGGCTTTCAGATAGAATTTTAATTATTTTGGACACAATCCCTGGTCATCAGCTGTAGATGGGGAACATTAAATTTCTCTTAAGCTTCTTCTCTTAAGACACAGAAAGTCATTAAAATTAGGTCATTAAAAAAAAAAAACCAAAACAACCGTAGAACAGCTCCATAGATGCAATTTCCAGCCTTATTCAATTATTAGCTATGATTACCCTAATTGTACAACTTCATTAGTTTTTGTTTTCCCCACTTAAAGGCAATATGGAATCTTTAGGTGATTACAGCAAATAATTAGCCTTCAAGTAGTAACACTAAGCCACTGAAAACATGGAATCATAGAATGGTTTGGGATGGAAATGAACTTAAAGCTCATCTCCTTCTGACTGGGACACCTTCCACTGTTCCAAGCTGCTCCAAACCCCATCCAGCCTGGCCTTGGACCCTCCCAGGGATGGGGCAGCCACACCTTTAAAATTTAAAACAGCCTAAATGCCATCTGATAGTGGTTCAGTGTGAAATCAGCAACAAATATTGCCAGTAAAATACTACTTTCTGTGAAAATTGTTATGAAAGATGCTGTGATTTTAACCTATATTCAGCTAAAATGTAGTTAGGTGTGGGTGAATGTCAATCTTGCACTGAGTATTTCTCCGTGCAATGAAATGCATGTTTTCTCTAAACCAATGGATTTTACAATTTTTGTTACTTCTCTATTAAAAATTACCCGAGCAACCTTATTGGCAGCTGCAGATGTTGCTTGCTATGTTTGACTTAGATGACTCATTCCTTAAGCACAAAATGCTTTTGGGAATATCCCTATGGATATTTATATCTATAGTGATATCAATGTCCATATCTGTTTCTCTCTATAAATGTAGATATTGATATAGATATGTTAGTAATATGTAGGTACATTATTTACATATTCACATGTAATATTCAAAAAATATAATAATCTATTTTGCAATTAAAAGAAATACAGTTTTGTTTGTGGTCCATCTTTGCAAAGTATTTTATGAACTAAAGCAAACACATAAATAAATCACTAGAAATAAGCCATAGTAGTGGATGACTGCCAAATAACATTTTATCTATGTGCTGATCCCCAAGTCAATACAGTTTTTATTTTCCAGTGAAAAAGGAACATAAACAAATTTGCATCCACCTACCTTTTTCCCAGAGCATGTAGTTACTTAAAACACAGGAAGAATCATAACATTTCTTATCTGAATTGTTGGAAAGAGACTGGATTTGTGGCTGAAACCACATGAGAGGCCACAGATCTTGCTTATGTCCCTTGACCAGTCCCATGACTCCAGTTTTAATGGGACTCCACTTCCTGATATTATTCTCTTCAAGATGGAGCACCAAAGCAGGAGAGATTCAGGGATTTTACTTATTCCTGACTAACAGAGAGCTTGGCTGTATCTGGTCAGAGAGAAGATGGGGGGGAAATCAAAAGATTTTTAAAATGAGCAATAAATTTCTATTATAATTCATTTTTCAAAGACAATTGACACAGAGTTGCATATGCTTAATTAAGTACATTAAGAAAAAATGAAGCTGTTTTATTTGGCTCTCTACATAACACAGTACTCTGCCATTTAATCAAATTACTGTGGCAGAGAACATGGTGATGCCCTTCAGTGAAAGTGCCAGCATCAAATCCTTGAACATAAGAGGAGCAGCAATAGCCTGACTATTTTCACAAGATGGTTTGGAGAAGCAGATGACCAGATGGAGGAGAGGAGAGGCAAACACTCCACTGCTGGCAAGCACCCAAAGCTTCTTGAACCCCATGTACTCTTCCCTAATAAATATGTCATTTCAATACCAGCCATGGTAATGCAGTGATAACAGCAGGAGAATAACCCTCCTTATAATTGTGTGAGACATCCAGATATATTCCCCTGTCTCCCTGACTAATGCTTCCAACATGACTTGTTAGCTTCTGCAATGATCAAGCAGCTATTAAAGATAAAACTGTGTTAACCTTTTCAAAAATTAGAAGTGCATGACTGTAACTGGAACTACAATGGCTTCCCGGAGACCAGAGCCAGAGGGTGAAAGATCATCCTGCTGAGACATTAGCAAGGGATGTATTATTTATTTAGTGTGTCTGAACCCCATATGGAGGAGGTGGCCCTGTGCAAATGCCTCCTCCTTGCTGTGTGACTGCTCTAACCCATGTAGGCAGGTAAGCAGAAAGGTCCTGGATCAGCTTTTACAAGAGAGGTAAATTATTTCTCCATTTAGCTTTCCTCCCTGGAACAGAGTCTAGCAGATTCATCATGGAAAAAGAACTCTTGAAACTCTGAAATCAACCGCATTTTTCTTCATTTTAAGTTGGACCCCAAGCCATGTTAATCCTAAGGAACTTGTGAGAACCAACCCGCCCTTCCCAGTTTGTTCACATTTGTACCTTCAGTCACAGATCCATGAGTGTGACACTGACAAAATGCTTCATATAAAACCCCCTCAAGGGTGGCAGCAGGCGTGTCATGTCATCCCATGAGCTGACAAACTAGAGGTGTTGGATATTCATAAATTAACTCGTCTGATGATGCAGGTGAATGAAAAATCATCCTTGACATGCATAAGCTGTAACAAAAAAAACCCCAGGTCTTTGTTTATTGATAAGTATAATCTGTAGACTACAAGTGACAAACAGGCAATAAATCCCAACTGGAAATAAGAATGACTGGCAGTCCAAAAATTCCCTAGCAGTCTACAATGAAAATCTTTCTGGATTTGTTTTGCTAAATAAACTTTTTACTGAAGTTATCAGAGCTGCTGATGGAATAAAGCTCATAATAAAAATAGATAATAGCAGAATGAAAATTACAGAAATGTAATATTCAATCCCAGGCACATGGAATATTTATAAGGTCTGACTTCTATTAAGGTAGCATCTCAGTCGCATTTTTGAGATTTTAATATCTACAAGTAATTCTCTGTCTTCCCACAAGGACTGGTAAAAAGATCATCTAAATGAGCATGTCCAAATTAACTGTTTCCCTCTCTCAAGGTTAGCAAACACAGCAAACCATTGCTTTGGGAAACTGCTGCCTGCTTTTGTACAACAAAATGGAAAGAGGCAAAATCCATAAGGAAATACACAAAGGGCTAATCTGCCCTGTGTGAAAATGTTCAGTGGTTTAAGAGCTGCTGTTCTCTTGGCAGAGCCAAAATACAGCCCATAAAAATTCAGGCAACAAAAGAGTGGGATAGGAAGTGACGACAAGTGCCCAGCTTAGAGGTAAAGGAGAGATTTCTTCGTGAACTTGGATTTTGGTGGTCATTCCCACCATGAGAAATTCCCCCTACATGGGCAGTGAATCTCATGGGGGATCCTCCAGTGACACAGAGCAGGAAACAAGCAGTGCAGGTAATTTTTTACCATTTCTCAGTTTATTCTTTGCATTTTATTAAGAAACAGAACAAGCCTAAACTGTTAGACAAAAGCATTTTGAGATCTAGCCAAAAGTTCATTTCATTGTAGCATCTTCTTACTTCAGCTGCTCTTCTCTCTAGCTATGAGACAAAAAAAATGTACATCTACCATGTTACACACATTTCTCATCTTGCATCTCAGTCAAGGCTTCAAAACTGCAGGACAAAATAGGCTTCTCTCATACCAGCAGGAACAAGGCAGCCAGGGATATTATATTTTACATATGTTCTCTGATACTGGAGTATCAGACTCCCATCTGCTCAATAAAATATTTGGCTCTGAAAAGAAATGGAAAAATAATTAACTGGAAAAATCTCTTTAGTACTGTGGCATTTTTTTTTTTCAAACATAAACTTTGTTAAGTCACAGATATTAAGAAGAAAAAATCTATAAATCCCCCTGATAATAAGCAATGAAATTAAAATCCAGGCAAAATTAAATTTGAAAAGATTAATGTTCCTTTTCATATTTTGATGACAACTATAAACATAATGCAATTCCATGAATTTACAGCTTTAAAATGCAAACTGATACCCCACAATAGTGCAATTTTTAGTTACAAAGAAATAAGTACTTTTTATTCTAATGGCCCTACAGATAAATTTCTCAGTAGTAATAAAATGGCTTTGAACTTCTCAGCCACCATTTCAAAAACAGTAAGGAATCGATGACTGAAGCCCTGTGTGTTTAAATTTGTGTAGCAGCACATTGATAGTAGTTGCATATCATGAAAATATATCTCCCAGATACCTAAATGCAAAGTTTGGAGGATTCTCCTCGAAAACAATTTTGTAAAATTCCATGGCTTAAACTGCCTATTTTTTTTTTTCTCATTCCTCTGAGACATAAGCCCTTTAGTGGCAATAACCTTGTTAAGCCTTTTGAAAAATCATTAAACAGCCTACAAGGACTCTGAGTTCACTGGAGAGTAGAAGAAACTGGAAATCCTGATGGTCCAGTTGGAATATGTGTCCTGGAGCAAACTGTGGGGAGCTGCTGGGCAGAAATTAGGAATACCTTTCATTATTAAGTTTGCATACTGCACACATCACCCAAACCACAGGCACACACACAACTGAATAAAATAAAAAGTAAAAAAGGAGCAAGACAATTGTGAGAGGAAGCACAGTGTGAAGGAGGTGCTCAGACACTTAATGGAACTTGAACTGAAAGTCAAGTGGCAAGGGACAATCCAGGCTCCTTTCCTCAGTGCCACGACTGAAGTCACAATACCAGGGCTTTTGCAGTAAGATTAAATATTCCCTTGCTCAGTGAAAACAGGAGTTCTTCATAAATAATAATGGAAATTACGTCCCCACCTGTTTTCTCATGTAGGAGCTGTGCTGTTTCCCCTGTTTTCTCTTTGGATTTCCTCTAAGGAACAGTTAGGAAAAATGGACACTTTGTCTCTCTGTCTCTAAATCTTTTTCAAATTCAAATTATACTTAAGGAACCTTGATGATCACATCTCCACACTTCTGAAATCCTTCCCAAGAATTCCTTCCCAATTGAATGAAATCCTAATTTTTAACAGCCAATTCAATTATTTGAATCTTAAATGTCATCTTGATTAATCACTGCCAAGATGCTCAGTTCAAGACACCAGTCAAGTGAATATATTTTAAAAGTACTACATAATCAAACCATTTAACCAAGCATTTTATATGCCTGAAGTCAGAATTCTTTTGCTATGATTAGAAAAAATGCAAATAAAATAGACCAAAATTTTTCCATATGTGTTTGGCCTATCTGCAGAATGCTATGCTAAAAGGACATTTTTAATTTATCTTCCTCAGTGGGTGTTTGTTGTTTGTTTTGTTTTTTGGGTTTTTGGTGGGGGGGGACAATCAGAAATCAGTTCTCACAAAGAACAAATGTGCATAATAATCCACTGTTACAAATAAGCAGCCAAAACAACCAGGAGTGAACAATATCATGTTGTTACTCTAGAAGTGACACACTTCAGACTAACACATTTCAGGTTACTCTTTAGGGGATTTCAGAATTTAATGTCCTGTTGCCGCTGAAATTAGAGCACCTGCATTAACTTTTTGGGAAGGGGTCTGGCCAAGTGGGTGTGACAAGGAGAGGGGAGGAGACATCTCAGATTGAGCTACCAAGGGCAGGGAGGGGTCAGGGCCTTGGTGCTGCCACTTTTTCTTGTTAAATACTAAATTTTCTTGTTAAATAATAAATTGATACTTGACAGCAAATGAGGGATTTTGCTGCACCTCGTGAAGAGCAGGAGAGACTTTGAGTGGCGAGTCCAACATCCCCAGCTCCCCAGGGCTTGCCTTGAGGGCAGGGATCAGAGGTGGGACAATGTAGAAGACTTTGGCTTGATCCAAGAGTGCTGGATCCCAGCTGGGTTTTCCCTTTGAATCATGCAATCACAGAATGCTTTGTGTTGGAAGGGACCATAATTATCCAGCTCCAGCGATGCTGCCATGGGCAGGAACACCTTCTCTAGACCAGATTTCCATGTTCAAATTGGCACTGAATGCTTTTAGAGATGGAACATCCACAGCTTCTCTGGGCAACCTGTGCCAGGGCCTCACTGCCCGCACAGGGATGAATTCTTCCTGATATCCCATCCAACCCTGCCCTCCTTCAGCTTAAGGCTATTCCCCTTGTCCTGCCACCCCATGTCCTTGTGAAAAGTCCCTCTCCAGCTCACCTGGAGCCCCTCGAGGTGCTGGAAGGGTCTCTTTGGTCTCCCCAGAGCCTTCCCCAGTCTTTGGCTCTTGTATTTGCAGGGAATGCCTCAAGGAAGGCAGGAATGATGAACTGTTCTGACTCCATGTTCTCAGAAGGCTAATTTATTACTTTATAACAATAAAGAATTCTATACTAACTACACTAAAGAATACAGAGGAGATGCTTACTGAATGCTAAAAAGAGAATAATGAAAACTTGTGACTCTTTCCATTCCCAACAAAGCTTGGCCCTGATTGGCCAAAGAGTCAAAACAATTCACACCAGAATCCAATCAGACAATCTTTTGTGGGTAAAATATCTCCAAACACATTCCACGCAGGAGAAGCAAATGAGGTAAGAATTGTTTTCCTTTTCTCTGAGGCCTCAGCTTCCCAGGAGAAAAATCCTGGGCAAAGGGATTTTTTCAGAGAATGTGAATGCCACATTTGGCCTTTGAGCCAGCCTTGCCTTGTCTGGGGCTCCCTCATCAGCACTCAGGTTTCCAAAGTAATCAACACATTCTCATTCCTGCTGAGGAGAAACATATGCAATAGCGCATATGCAATATGCACTGACATCCATACAAAAATATTTTTAAAGGCAGAATAATACGGCCATATTTAATATTAAATAACTGGTGGGAATTTTAATATATTCTACTTGAAGTGAATACATAAAGCAATGATAAAGAGGTGCAAGGAAATGCAAAAGCTGCTTCATCTGAAAGCACATAGCAATTTTCAGTTGTATTTTATATATGAACCTATGAAATGTATACAGAAGAAATTAAATGTATAAAATGATTTATATGTGGATTAAAAAGGCTTGCAATTTTTTTAGTTTCATACATCTTCAGGGAAACAGTTATAAATCTCTATAACTTAAATTGCTTATCCAAGTTCTACAGAAACAGCATAAACAGAGCAAGCAATTATCTGTAATAAACTTTTTCTTTAATACTGTGGCATTCATGTTTTGGGAAAACTACATATCATAATTTATTTTGTGCTGTATTAGATTCTATTTGCTAGGCTCAGGTATTTTTTGCAATTCTGCAGAAACAGTCATCTTCCTGGTAGGGTGATCCAGTCATTAAGTGTTAATAAAATAATAATGCAACATAATGTGTGCTTCTGGAAATTAATTTATATACATATAACATTGGTTTTTTTTCTCTCATACACCACAGAATTTTGAAAACTCCAGAAAAATTCCTTTGTAAGTGTGGTTTTGGAGTGGTTAGAAGTTCAGTTTTCATTATAGCCAGTGCTGACATTTGAAATGATAATTTGAGCAATGTTTCCTGGGGTTCAGGCACCGACTGTTACACTCAACAGAAGAGTCTGATGTTTTTTGTGACAGCCATCTAAAAATGTTCAGTTTGAAGTGGTGTCAGCTTTGTGGAAGAAAAGCTCCATAATGGTGGAAGATGTGGGATTTTTCAGAAAAACAGCCTTTTGCCTCAAACCACATCCTAAAATGCAAGTAAAGTGTTATCATTTGCTTGGAGCAGTGCCTGGCAATGGGAATCATGGCTCTGTGAGGCACAGAACAAACCTGAGTAGAGGTGGTCCAGGAGCAGGATGAGGTCAATGCTTTGGAGAGGAAAACCACTGGGATTGATCACAAGATACAGAGTATATTGTGTAAAAAAACCTCACAGTCTGCTTTGAATAAGGAAAAAGACAATCAATAGAGATTATTTCAATATAGACAGGGTGTAACTTACACTGTATGAGGGTTTTGGTGGAGGGGACACTTCCAGGTGGGATGGAGATGTGCCAGCACTGTGGTTCAAGACAAGGAGCTTAGAGCCCATGTTTCTCACCTAAGGAAATTAAAGACAAAACTGAAGTTTCCATTCAGCATCGTGTTCCTCTGGCATGTTAATCTCTGCAGTGCCATCTCTATGCAGTGCTTGCTTCTTGTTGTGTTCCAGGGCCTGAACTCTGTCTGTTAAACTTTGTGCAAATTGCTCCAAATTTGGGGTCAAGGGAGAAGGTTTTGCCTTGAGTCAGCTCTCCATGGACACACACAAGGTCACTGCTGGCATGGCAGGAGTCACCTTCAGGAAACCTTCATGGCAGGAGGCTGATTTTCCCAGGAGCCCTGGGCTCTCTCTTTCACCTTCATTGTCCATGACATGGGAGTGTCCCCCTGTCACAATCCCAGTGTGCATCTGCAGTGAAGAAAAGAAAAAATATCCCTGCTTAAAACTAATGGAGTAGTCTTTTATATTTAAGAGATCCCACTGGCTGGGTTAATTTCTGTCTTCTACTCATGCTGAGAAGCCTCAGAGCAGTGGTAAGGTTTCCAGGTGTCCTGAAAGCAGAAGAATCAATTGGCCACTCAACCCAATTCAATTTATTATTCTAACTTTTCTTTTAAAGTGCATGATTTTTACTGCAAACATCTTCCATGCATACTCACTTATAGATTTAATCTTTCATATCCTACTAGTAGCAGCAAGGGCCAGATTCAAATAACAAGCTGATCTCTTTAAAGAAAACTGCTTCTGTCTTGTGCAGCCTCTGTGAATTCCTGGGATCAATAATATTTTGGTAAGCCCTATTTTCAAACAGTGAAAAAATTAAACTTGGGAGAGCTGCATTGGTAAGGCAGATGGTTAAAACTTCTTACCTTGGTGCTCTCTGTTCCACCACTTCTGAAGGCTGATCCAACCCATCTTAAAAATATATCTGAAAGATGAGGAGAAGCATAGGCTGGGTAACCTCGATGGTTTCCATCCCTGGGGGGATCCCTCAGTCACTGCCCCTTTGTAGGATGCTGTTGATGACATGACAGCTATTGAATTACCAGGGTTTTCTGTCAAATACATTATGCTAAATCCAGTAGCAGCCTCTCCTGAAGGTGGGTGACATGAATTTTTCTCTGGAGGAGTGTTTTTTCCCTTAATTCATTGGGTGATGGCTCTCCTATACAAAACAGCTGAATTTCAGTGATGTAAATCCCACCCTGAGTCTATGTACAAAACAAGGGAAACTTTTGGGGGTAAAAGACAGTGAACAGTCCTGTTAGGAAGCAGAGATGCCATATGAATCACAATTCTCTTCTGCCAGTAGAAGAGCATTTCTCCCAAGAACATGCTCCATATTTAATTTCTCAGAGCTGATCCTCAGGAAAGGAAAAATACCTTCAAAAGACAAGCCAGGAACTAAATCTTAGAAGGTGACTGGTTAATAAAAATCCGTAAGAGCTCTGGTTTTACAGTACATTACAATCTTCCTTTCACCCACTCTGCAACACTGAGCACCTTCATATTACTCCCAAACTGAGGTCATGGTCCTTGTCCCCTGATATCAGCCCTCCCTGCACTGATGTGCCAGCTCCCTTCTCTGCCACAGAGTGATTAACACAATTAGCTTGAATTATGAGCTCTTGTGTCTGGTCTACATTAAGCTGAATTTTGTTCTTCTTGTCAGAGTAACAAAGTGACTCTGGCTTGAAAGTCTCTCTGTTTTCTTATTATATTAGTTGGTTTAATAAGGGATGCTACCTTTCTTTATAAAAGATATTTCTCTTATAATGTTCAGTACTGTGTTCACTCATAGAAACACCGTTGGTATTTCATTAGCTCAGTTCCCCCAGACTAAGAGAAGGGCACATGGAAAATGTCATTCCCCCACTCCTTCCATGGCTGGGCTAGGTCCTGGCTTTGGTGCCAGGGAATATGATAATGTCAGAGTTGGGGTGCAGCCAGTCTGACTGATTTCTGGTCTGTGTGCCAAGGCTGGCCCTCTCTGGAGGTCCTGGCCCAGCTCTGAAGGAGCGAGTCACGTTCCGAGGTTGAGCTGGGGAGGTCTCACCGGCGCTGCTTCATCTCCGCTCTCCTCCTGCACAGGGGCTTTGCTCTGCACCTCAGTGAGGTGCAGCCTCTCATCAAAGCATCCTTCCCCCAACACAGGAGCAGAGAAAGATCTCCTTGGCATGGAATAGCAAAATCTCTTTTTACTCCACTCCGCAGTCTATTCTGACTCGTTTTTGGGCAGGGCAAGCTCTGCCGTTTCACTGCAAACACTCTGTACGGAAAGCACATGTGCATTAAACCATTCCTGTGACCATGCTTGACTTTCACTCTGCAAATAAATGGGAGTAGATAGCTCCTATCCCTCAGGAGCTGCTGAAAACTGAGAGTGGCTGGGATATGCAGATGAAACATCCCTTTCTCCTCAGCAAGATGTGAAAGCAGGGAGCTCCTCACGCTTCCGAGTTTCAGGCCAAGGGGCTTGGACACTCACAGAGCAAGCGGGAGGATGCGTGATGAGGTAACTCCCAAACTTCAGAAACATCTTCATTTCAAATTCTGACTTCCTGCCACGCACACATTCTTCTGTAAGCAGGCTCCGAGGCAATTTATTAGCAGCTCTGGAGGAGTGATATCTGCAGCATCGGTTTTCCAGCTTTTGACAGCTGAGCAGGGCTAATGTTACTGTTTCAGAGTGTAGAGCAATATATATTCTGTATATTCAATGAGGTGTCCTTTGAAGGTGCAAATGAAACAGCTTATCTGAGGCAAAAAGCTAGAAAACACATGCTAATATTTTAGATCATTTATCAGCACATAGGAAAAAAAAAGTGGGGAAAAAAAAAAAGGGTAGAGTATATTTTCCAAAGATTTTTTAACCAGAATCAACTGGAAGTTTCAACCTGAGTTTCTTTCCGGCTCTACTTAAGTAAATATTTTAATAGAATGCATTACAAAACATACACACACACAAATCTAAGTTAAGAACTTGAAGTACTTTAACTTCTTAAAATAAAAAATTAAAAAAACAACAGTGAAGATGCTTCTACAGCCTTGAAAGCTTAAAAAAAATTCCTCAGACAGACCTAAGCTCTGAAATGAGGGGTTTTAAAGGAATGCTCTAAGTATGATATAATGAAAAGTTATAGAGGTTCTCCAGGAAGAAATAAAGGGATTTTTGATCACATTAGGGATTTAAAATGAATCATTGAAGCCTTAGCATTGTTCTTGAACTTTCCCAGAACAGAGGTCTTCCTTTGGATGAATGTTACAAGGAGGGTGGAAGAAGAAGCTAGAGCAAAGTAGGATTGACATGTATGATGAATTACAGTTCATTAATCCAATTAATGAGTAATTCCAGGAGCTTTAATCCCAGATAAAGCTCTTTATCATAGCTCTGGTGGCTAGTGCTGCACTGACTAAGAGCCTGTCAGCAAATCCATTGCAAGCCTCTATTATATGAAGCCTGCCATGCACTGCCAGAGCTTTTTGGAAATATTTTGTCCAAAGCAATAACGAGACATACAGAGAAAGAAGCAGTCTCTGCACTTATTTGACTGGATTCACATTACAAAAGATTTCAAGGCACATTTAAAAAGACACAGTCCAAGTGAAAGTTGCATCAAATATTGATAAGAGCTCTTGGGTAGAAAGCAAAAGTCTGTTCCTGTTTCTGATGTCATCTGTGTGCAGGATTTCCTTATGCACATCCTGGCACTGATGGGAGCCAGTGAAGGATGATAAGGTGTTTTGAAAATAATCTCTGCTCTCTTTATTTTTTTTTGGTAGCACTACCTAAAAGTGTGATGATCTCTGCCCAGTTCAGAAATACAATCCCCCCTCAACTCTCACACACAAAGAAGGATAAAAAGGGAATAAAGAGTGGGAATAATACACACTGGTTACCCCCATTCCCTGCAGACACCCCAGCAGAACAGAGCTCATAAGAGGGAGTTAAGTGTGAGACAAGCATCTGAGCTTCTAGTGGGTGTCTAAGAGAGTCAAACAATGAATTAAAATTAGTAATTAGCAGGAAAAAAGAGTGTATCAGGACTTCTCAGAAAACCAGGAATGTTTCCTGTTTAAGAAGCCACTTCAAATTCCTACCCAATGTCCCTGTCAGAGCAGCCTCTCTCCCTGGCAGCAGTTGGCCAGCTCAAATATTCATTCACCCACTGTGATGGGACTGACAACAGCTGGGTCTTCACTGAGATCCCTTTGGAAACTCTCCTGTTGACAGCTCTGGTTACTGCTGTGCAGTGATTTGGATTTGAGGAGAACTTGCCTACCCAACTCTAGGACCATAAATTCATTGCTTTTAATGCCAGAGAAGACTTGCCCATGAGAGCCTGTGTAGCAGGCTCAAGGACTGATCCCAGCTGCTTCGAGCAGGGATGTCAAATTATTTTCTGCATCCTCAGTTAGTAAAAGCTGCATGAGCAAGACACAGGATGCTGCTATGATGACTATTTCAGTAGAAGTGCACCCCTTCTGATGTTGCCAAAGTGCCAGTTGTGGGATGAAGACAGTTCACACCCAATTACACACAGTGATGGATTCCTATTTCTTGATCAATGACTTTGAAGCCTTCTGGAACAACACTGCTCAATGATCCCTCATCTTAAAGCCCAAACAAGATGAAAAGTGACATGCAGAAGCAGGAGTCAGAATTCCAGGCATGCCAGAGCTAGTTCTGACCAGCCTGCCTGTAACAGTGCTCCTGAACTGGAAGAAACTGCAAGCACTCCAGCACAGAGGAAGGCTTTGATGGAAACAAGCAGCTACACAGATTATTGGAGCAGGAACACAATTGTCTCAGAAGCACTCCCATTTAGCAAAAGCAACATCACAATTTGAAATCTAGGACTGAATACTTGTGCTGCCAGTTGGTAGAACTTCAGATTTCAGGATCTTGGAAACACAGTGCAAAATGGGAGCTTTGATGAGGACTCAATACACTTTCTTGGCAAGGCATATTATTACAGCTCATTGGTCTTTCCTTACATGTGTGAACCAGGGTCACAAAAGTGTGTGGTGTTTAAAATGCTCTTCGACCCTATTAAAGTCTTCCTGGTCTCTTCATTAAACTCCTAAAAGTTTGTGCTAGGTCCTTCAAAGGGACTGTTTCATCCTTCAAAAAAACACAGTAGCCTCTAGAAAGGAAATGGTTTTGATCCACACGTTTTGGTTGTTGAATAGTTGAATTATAGTTGAATTATAGCTGAATAACTATAATAATAATTATCTAATCATGACTGTGTGATGCCTATCCAGGAGAAACAGCACGTGGATCAGCATTTGAATAAAGGAAAGGGAGGAAGAAGAGGAGGAACCCACCTCTGCAAATCCATGAGGAAGAACAGATGTTCCCTGGGAGCATTTCCATGTGGTAGGAGTTGCAGCTGGTGGCAGCAGATTTTCTGGATCCCACCTTTTGCCCTCTTTCTGGAGGTGCCTGGGAAGAAATCAAACACCAGATAAAAAAACTTAAAAAGGATAAAAGCACAAGATTAAGACAGAAATAGAAAGAAGAAAAATCACCAAAATTATAGGAAGAAAACCATTATGCTTTAAGTCTTCCAAATGCTTTTGAAGCTAAATAGGCATTTAGATTTGTTTTCTTGCACTTTTGAAACTTCTGTGGTAAAAGCTGCAAACAGTTAACCTGAAAGAAGCACAACAAATCCACCCTGGTCAGATCTTCTGATATGCTAGTGCCTGTAAGCTCCCTTAAAAAATGCCTTTTGCAACTAAAAAGCGCGCCACATGTTTGTAAATGGGAAATTAAAGATAAGAAATCCTGAATAAAGTCAGGCTACTGGATATTTACATTCAAAGTGCTTTGCAACTATCAGTCAATTACCTCAGCTGTTTTCTGGCTGTCTCCAATCTGGCTGAGAAATGCAAGCTCACACTTCTCTGGGAGATAGGTGTTATTACCCTGCTTTTCAGGGCTGCAAGCTGAGACAGAGGAGGAGTGGGTGGCTCACCCTGTGTGGTGCTGGTGCCAGAGCTGGAAATGGAACAGTTTGTTTTAGCACATTTCCACCTCAGGACTTTGTAAGCCTCCATCACAGAGGTGAATTGAAATGTTGGTATCACAGGACAAAATATGCCTCCTGATGCTCACATAACTCATTTTTTTCCTTGGGCTAATTATAATAGAAATATTCCTTGTTCGTGAAATCCTACTTTTATCTCAATGCTTCCCTTCATATCTGACTCCCCACTGCTTCAGGACAGGAATCTCTGTATTCTTATAACTAGACTCCATATTTTTTATTTTCTTTTTAGGCAAAATTGGGATGAGCAGTGGGAGGAAAGAGGTATAGGCTGGTGGTATTTCTCAGCATCAGTTGTCAGCACACAAGGCAAAGTGGGATGTACATATCCAGACTTCTCTGTTTGCCTTGCTGGCAGATTGTATGATCCCTCTTTATTGCACTTATAGTCTTTTGTCTTCTTCCCTAAAAAAGAAACAACTAACCTTCAGTTCCTCAGGGAAGGACAGGTAGTGGTTTTTACATCTAATAAGGAATCCACTCTGGAACACTCATTTTTAATCTGATGTTGGTTGTAACAACAGCTCTTCTCCTCTACAAGCAGTCATTCAGTCTGCTCTTGCTATTAAAGCATTGTATTCTTTTCTGTGTATAGATAAATCACAATTTATTTATGATTTTTTTTTTCCAATGACAGCTCACTTTGGGCCCAGGTAAAAATGTTTTGGAGTCAGAGGAAGATTGGCTGGTCTGCATTCATTATCAGAGGGAACTACTACACTTTTTCCTCCCCGCCATCCCGGTGGGGAATTTTTGGATCCCCCATCCAAACTCCAGGCAAGGCTCCTCTAATGGAAGGTTTTAAATAGTTAAATGAAATGGATTTAGATTTTTCACTCATTAGAGTAGCTCCTGATACATGACACATCATTTTTCCCTGAACACCATGGTGATGTGAGCCTCCTCTTAAAGTCTAAAGATGGAATAATTGAAAATGGATAAGTGACCTTGAAAAGTCATGTTTTTCTGAGAGTCAATAGGGCTGTGCACATTAATTAGTGTTTTTCATATTCTACTCTTAATATTTAGCAAAGCAGAAAAGCTTTCCCTAGTCAGTCAAGGGCAGGACTGCATAGCCTGTGACTGTTGACATATTCACACGTATCATGCTTTCCTTTATGTTTGATTTAATTTGCAAAAATGCATTTAATATTTTGTTAAAGAAAGCTCCATTGAAAATATTTCTTTATTACAGCTTCATCTGAAAATATGCCTATGAGTAACAGACTTGATCACAAGCACTATAGGGCAGATTCTTCTCAATGACAGAAATGTGGTAAAAAGGACACACAAATATGATTCATTGTACAGGACATTTACTCAGAGGTTGTAAATGCAACTTGTTAAATTTTACCAATCGTGATCATAACCAAATCCTAATTTTACTATGACTTTTTAAAAGCAATCTTTGTTTTCATTTCATTTAATTAAAAAAAAAATCCCTACAAAAAAAAATATTGGTTAAGGTTTACATTTAGCCACTTCTTCTTAATCAGAGAAAAGTGAAATATCTGACAAATGTCAATACATATCAAAGAGAAAATTTTAACAGCACTATCTATTTTATTACTAAATTATTTCAGAAGTCTCACAGGAACACTGGATACCAGACTAGACAAGACACTGATGAAAGAAAAGGCAAAACAATCCTGTGCTAATAGAAAAGTGAACAGGATGAATGTTTTCCATTTTCTTTAGTGCTTTTCTGCTTGGCCTGTAAGTTATTGCAATCAAAGGACAGATAAAATTTCTTGCTGAGATCTTGCTGGCTCTTTCAATATTATTTTATTAAATGATGGTGCGATTAGACTCTTATGAATGATAAGCAAAGTAAATAATTTTAAATAAGGAACTGCAATACTTTTGTTCTTTACCTAGACAAAGGGTGACCATACTGCATTTGTTGACTTTGAAGACAAATATCCTTGTCAGGGGATGCCTAATTGCCAGCCATTACCATATGTGCTTGCAGAGTTTGGAATATGCACTTGTGCTCATAGAGGTAACTCAAGCCAGAGTCAGCTCTCCACATGCAGCCAAATTTTGATTTTTCTGGTAGAATTTTCCTGCCTGCCTCTTCTGGGGGCTGCTTGGATGAAGTGCACTGAATTCAGTCCCAGCAGATGAAATGGGAATTCCAACTGGGAAGGACTCCTGCAGTGCAGCCAGCTCCCAGCACAGCTGCCTGAGTGAACTCTGATACTTTCCCTACTCATTTAGGAGTCCAGCATTTTAGGAGACACAGATTCTCCTTCAAGCAGAGGTTAAGCAAAGAATGACACTTTTTTGCTTCCACCTTACAGAAGGTGTTGGGTACAATGGGCTGAAGTGGCAGATGGGCCATACCCAGAGCAGTGCTTAGCAAGAGCTGCTAATTCATCCAGGACAGATAAAACTTGGTTATGAATTGACTTGACTTGGGACAATGCTTTCTGCTGCCTCTCTTGATCACCCCTGAAATTCAACATGTTTTCACTAGAAATCCAAACTGAAGAGGAACAGCAATATTGTGTGAGTTAAAGTATTTTCAGTGAATATTTTAAAACATAGTGGATAATTTTTAATTACACATTCCTGTACATTGCAAGTGTTACACCACCAAACCAGTCCAAAGACCAGCTAGAAGCAGATGCTACTTCATCCTCTCATTACTTAAGCCAGCCAATAATTTCTAAAGATTTTAAATGGGCCACAACAGGAGGAGTTTTATCAGTCATGATGTTGGTTAACTTTATGGATGTAAAGAGGAGTTACACTGGGACTGCATGGAAACAAACAGGTAACATCAAGCACATGCATTTACTTACCCTTTCATGTGCACAAATTTGCTTTAATCTTGACAGTTCCCAGCAGCATGGAGTTAAGGATGACCAGCTTGTAAGGGGGCTGGCTCTCAAAATGCCATCAGGAAATAAAAATCCATATTCTTGCTTCAAACTGCTTTCCAACCACAGCAGTAGTACTCAAGCCATGCCTTGTAATTGCTTATTTCTTTGGTGTCACACACATACTCGTGGCATTATTGATATTTCCATAAACTATCTTAGTTATTCCACTCTGACATATTTACTTGCAGTACCTGATTTTTTAAAATATTTGTTTATATAGCTGTGAATTAAGTAGCTACATACAGACTGTAAATCAAGTCACGTTGATGTGACACAGGTAGATTTCACTGCTGACATTATCCTACTGCTGCATTTGTGACAGCAGGAGGAGTTTTATCAGAAAGGAAGAACAAAACTGCTCTCAGGCTGCTGCTCTGGAATTGTCATCAGCTCAGGAACTGTTATGTGAAACAGAAAATTTTGTTAAAAAGTAAAAAAAAAAAAAGTAAAACTTTTAAAAAATAAAGACACTATCATCTTAGATGGAAAATATATTTTATGGACTCCTCTTTTGTTTGTTTTGGGGTTTTGTTTTGTGAGGGGTTTGTTTTTGTTTTTTTGGGGGGAGGGGTTATTTTTTTTAAATAAGCATTTTCTACCATCTCCCATTTACAACAGTTGCAGATTTTAGATCAAAGGCACTTGAAGGGGGTAAAAATAAGACTGAGGTCCAGATTTGCACACCCAGAAGAGTTCCCAGGCAAACATGAATCAAAATAAACTCTTGAGGATTTCAAGGTTTCCAAGATAAGCCCTTAAAAAATTCAGTAAGGCCCCTCAGGCCCTGCAGTGTCCCCTGCTCACAGATGATGCCATCCAGGCTGATGTTTTACTCCTGAGCAGCAGGACCAAGGGAACCCAGAAATGTCTGTTGGAGGAACATCTGGAGGCCAACCACTCCAGCCTGGATGGAGCAGGATGGTCAGCAAGACCAGGAATAACAGGAATGTGCAGGATGATCACCAAGATCAGGTATGGCCAAGAACAGGAATGGCTCTGTGTCCTCCTGGCCAGACTGTGCAGGCAACTCTGGATTGCAGAGAGCAAAGAGGCAGAAGAGAGAGAAAGAAAACGTTTCCAGGCTCCTTCCTCCTCATGTTAGAGCTGAGAGCTTAAGCCTCTTGCAATGAGCTAAGTGCAGCCTTTATATAAATCATGTCTTCTGCCCACTAATCAGCTGCATTAAAATTAATAAAATGTAAAGAGAAGATCTAGATTAATTAGCAATTGAGTATGGACTGCACTTTTATTATCTATAGATTTTAGGCAGCTGCAAGAAGATCTCTTTAGTGCATAGCACACAGCCAAAAAGCAAAGACATGCATCTATAAATCTCATAAATTTATACTGCACTCTGTATATACAGAATTGCTGCTTGCATGTGGCACACACATTATTACAGAACTGAACAAAGCTGCTGTTCCAAAATCATGCTTTGCAATTCACCTTTCTAGAAAACACTGCTATAAGCAATGTCCAGTTTTCACTCTGGGTTTGTGTTGCCTCTGATTTTCCAGTTTGCTTGAATGAAAGGGAGAAAGGTCAAGTGACTTGTCCAAAATCCTAGAGGCACTCCCAGGCTCAGCTGGGTACCAGGGCTGGCTTATTCCCCACAATCTCCTTGCACCACACAGCATCCCACAGGGCAGTGACAGGAGAGGATAATGAGATTGCCCGTAATTTTTCTCCATCAAATAAAGTGAGATTGCCAGTTATTTTTCTCTATGATGCAGTATTTCTTAGATTCTAGTTTTAATTTAGAAACCTTCTAAGCTGAGGCTGCTACACGGGCTTAAGAGAGCAAATACCACAGAAGTACTCAAAGTAATAAACAGCACCAAACACTTTAGCATGACCTGCTTGTCACAGCCACATTTGTTTTGCAGCCCTCCTGATCTGAATTTGTGAAATTGAGTTCTTGGATGAAGCACTGCAGAAGGGATTGTGAAAGCACTCTGACAAAGGGATGGAGAGCTGGAGTCTGTTCCCCCAAAATCAGCAATGAAACTGCCTTCAATGAGCTCAGGGTGAGGTGAGGAGTGACTCCATGAGGCAGTGCAGCACTGCTCCCAGTGACCTGCTCCAGGGGGATTGAAAGCCACTTCTGGAGGCAGACAGACTCCATCCTGCTTTGCCATCACACTGGGGTCACTCACAGCTGCTGGAGGCTGGCAGATCTGACACTGAGAACATGGAAATTCCTTTGTAGGCTGATCACATTTTCCAAATGCAAACATTGAGGCACTTTGGAAATGAATTGCATATGAGAAATTTAAATAAATTAAGAGCTGTAGCTCACTGGTATCCTAGCTTTTTAAAAAAAATTTAATTAATAGCATATCAAATGGATTGCTCTTCTAAGATAGGTGAATTATCAGAGAGATGGCTCTTATCTGCTACAAATATTCTTTTGTTACATGCTGGGCTCTCTGAAGGTCAGCCATGCTGTGCTGTGAGTGACTGTTGCAAATATCACAGAGTTCTATCTTGCACTGCTCCTGCTATTATTGCAAGAATTGTACAAACACTCAACCCTTGACTCTCAGTTTGGACAAAAATCATGGTGCATCCCCAACACTGAAACAACAACTGCTGCATGGGCAAAACCAAAGCGGGTTGGTGGTTTTTTTCCACTTATTGAAACTGTGGAGTGAAATGACAGTTTGAGAGGTTAAATCCCAGTCTGAGTTGCAAGTCAAGTCAAACAAGGAAAAATTTTGCTTTGATGAGTCCAGTGTAGGAATGTTGCTGTAATGAAGGATAATTATGATGATGGAAATTAAGGACAGAATTATGATAATTGAAAACTCAGTTGTGGCAGATATTAAAAGACCCTGGAGTTCTGGGGCTGTTAAATATCACCATTAAAATCCTGGTAATTAGAAATTACTTGACAAAGGATGGGTGAACGTTTAGTAGAACAAAATCTTGGGTAATACTTTCTGATACTCCTGTTAAATTGCACACTGTATTACATGCTTGTGTCTTCAGTGACTGAGACTGCTTGATGGCATAGCTGCTTTCCAGCATCTAAACCTTCCATCTTACTACTTTGGAAATAAATTTAACTGGGAAAAAAAAAAAAAGAGTGAGAGAAAATACTAGAAATTTATAAAAATACTTGCACTTCATCCCACTGCTCTAATCAAGCACAGACAAGATATATAAAGATCTAATTCCCATGAAAGCTAGGTTGTGACCTCATTTTTGGTACTGTACAACTGAAATGTCCCAGTTCCTCTACAGCTGTCTAAAGTTCATTTCAAGGATGTAGGGTATGCATTATTCCACTCTCTTCAGTGATTTTTTTTTTGGCTGCTTTTTCTGTAAGTAAGGGAACTGCTTCTATTGTCTACTTTGAGAGATCTCCTTAGTTTATTTGTCTTTGGCTTACGAAGACAAATGTTCATCTTCTGTGTAGAGATCAAGTGCAGTAAAAGGCCATCTAAAAGACCAGGGAAATGTAAGATTCAAAGGTAATATTCATAATATTCATAATCAGGATGGTTACATAAGACTTGATTAGTTTATCAATTATTTTAACTGTTTGAAAATGAAGTGCTTTGGGGCCTGAAACACAAAGAAAGGAATTTCTAGACTATTCCCATTTGAACCAATTTAGAAGAATTTACCACTTGACCAGCAACTATTTCCTATTACTGTAGGGTCCAATTCTTCAAACCCACAGCCCTGGCAGCCCCAGTGCAGAGTCCTGGTGCCTTCTGAAGTGTGAAGAATTTCTGCACCTCCAAACTCCCATCCTGGCCCTGCTGGGGACAGGGATCAGCTGTGCATGACTGATCCTGCTCCTGTCACCGCTGTTTTAAATCCACATTACAAACCTTGTTTCCCCCACAAAGAACATCTCCTCTCTGAGTGACATGTTTTTAATACACTGTTTCATCTTTGTCAGATACGGGGTTTTTATTGCTGAATTTTGAATATTGCATTTAAGGCACTTTTTTCAGATTGCAGACATTTTACATATAAATTGCCTTATATTACAAAAATTATACTCTGTAGTTCTCATGAGCAGTCTCCTTCTCATGTCTCTCACATTCTGATACCTCACTGTGCATGGCTGAGTGGGTGGGATAACTCCAACCCAGGCTACAGCTCTGCAGTACCAGCCTTGGTCAGGCATGGCCTGTGCTGTTTGAGGAAACACACTTGAAACAGAATTTTGGGTCAAATTTCACCTGTATTTGCACTCTGGGTACCTCAAAATTCTGATTTTTCTGAGAGTTCCCACCAGAGCCAGAATTCCAGAGGCTGGGATGTTCTGCCAGCTCTGTGCAACCTGGCTGCAGGTTAAGTGATAGAGCTCAAGGAAAGCTGCAGGTGAGCAATATCAAAAAAAGAAAAAAAAAAAAAAAAGTTCAGTCCTAAGTATTTTTACATAATATTCAATATTCATAATCAGTTATTGCTTTCTTAGCACTCTAATACACAAGACCTAAATAGGTATGACAAATTTCTGCTCCTTCTGGCATCAGGAAAATTACCTGCATCATATTCCAGACTTTGGGTTCATATAAAGTACTCATGGAGATCCACAGCAGCTAAATTAATAAATATGTGCAGCAGCTCATGAGGTCTGCACTGGAACAAGTCATTCCTCACTCACCTGGAAAGCCTCTGGATATTGTATCAGGTCACCACTGATTGAATATTATCAATTATTATTGACTATTATTCAGCAAACAATTTTTTCCAACTTGCTTTGGATGATCATTCCCAGCTGGTGTCAGACCATGTCAGGCTTCAATGGCTTATAATAAAGAAAGCAAAAGATTAAGTACAACTTAAGAGAGTGGAGAGAGACTCCACACTAAAAATGCTATTTGTCCTCTCTCCTATCCAAAGGCACAAACACCATCAGATCTGGGATGGGGTTTACTTCTCCCTTGGGGAATCCTGCTCCATGGCAGCCAAACAGGCAGGAGAGGAGCTGATGTTTGCAGATGTGCCAGCAGCTCAGAGGGAAAAGGACAAAACACAGAATGCAAAAAGGAGATGAAAGAGAATCAGCAAATCTATTGAAGTATCTGCTCAGGAGGGGAAAAAACCAGAGCAGAATAAAATGTTACAAACACTGAAAAAGAAAGAAACAGCTTGTTGCTGGTAAAGATGATGAGTAATTGGGTTATCCCACATAAATTGTGGAAAAGGCTGAAACCCCCAGGAGGTAATGGCACCACAAGGCCATGGCTCAAATGATGTTTGTAGCTGATTTAAATTTCTGGAAAACAGATTTTTCAAAAATTATCTCCTCCTGATAGTGAGAAGGGGATCTCCCTCATGTTGCCAGCATTTTATGCAAGACAACTGAAAGAATAGATCATAGACTCTTGTTCCAATTCCTGCCATGAGCAGGGACACCTTCCTCTAGACCAGGTTGCTTAAAACCTGATCCAATGTGGCCTTGGACACTTCCTGGGATGGGGCAGCCACAGCTTCTCTGAGCAACCTGTGCCAGGGCCTCACCTCCTCACGGGGAAGAAATTCTTCCTAATCTCTGATCTAACCCTGCCCTCTGCCAGTGTGAAGCCATTCCCCCTCTGCCCTTGAAAAAAGTCCCTCTTCAACCTTCTTGTAAGTCCCCTTTGGGTACCAGGAGGCTGATACTTATCAGCAACATTTATTTCTACAAGAAGGAATATCAGGATGCTGCAGGGAATAACCTGAAAATGCAATAGCATGAGCTGTGAAATCCTGAACCAACTTTTCCACTGGTTGTTCTGTGCAGCCTGGATGCTTCACAGGGAGCTCGGAGCAGAGTAGTTGAAATAATACCACCATCTGCTGGGCAGCTGGATAATTCAGGGAGTGGAGAGCTGCTTGGGAGCGGAGAGTGTGACTCCCTGTGTGACTCTGGTACACACTGGAACATGCCTGGTAAGCCCCCATCACGTAATTCTTAATTATTTCTATTATTGATGCCTGCTGATGCTTTGCCAGGCTGCTTGCTGTGTAAGACTTGGCTAAATAGATACATAACAAAACATGTCTGCCTTGCATGGCAGGAGGAGGGAACTGGGGAACATTTTTCACAGCATTGCTGTGTGGGGAGCAGCACCCCTCCAGCAGCTGTGCCCTGTCAAAGATATATGATTTTAATTCCCATCAGGACTGCTATCATTTGCTCTCCCAGATCTGTTGCTAGGTCACGTGCAGCTGCTCACACCCAGCCTGGGGAGCAGAAGCCCAGAAATGGCAACGTCCCCTGACGAGCTGAGCTGTTTGCCACAGGCAGATGTGGGGAGCAGCATGTCACAAAGGCCAGGAAGGATTCTTGCAGGAATCACCAATGCAGCAGGATCACTGGCTGCTGGATGTGGCCTCATTTCTGACCCCAGTGCTTTCCAGGGAGGATGTGAGGTGAGGTGCCTGTGGCACATGGGTGGCACTCAGAGCAATGAGCTGCAGAGCCACAAGGGCAAGGCTCATCTTCTCCTGCTGCCTAAAGCACAAGCAGGGATGGCTGCCTGGGGTTGGGGGAAGCTTTTCCCACCCACCCAATGACCAAAGACTTGCTAACAGTTGGATCAGTGGAGAAAAGCTTTCACAGGAAGCAGGGAAAAAGGCTCAAGGATGTTCCTGTTCCTGTGGGGAGACAATCTGCTGGGGGAGGTGAGTGACAGCCCTGGTGTGAAGTCGCTGAGATTCCCCATGTCTGCAGGGGACAACTGCTGCAGTGACACAAGACCTGCCCCCACTCCATCAGCCTGCTGGTTTTTACAAAGTTATAAAAGCTGTGACACCTCCAGCTACTTCAGACACTTCCCATGGGGAAAAGGGAAAACAGTAATTCCGTGTCCTGAAACTCCTGCTGGTGACACTGGAATTTAAAATGCTTCCCTTTTTGGGATGCTCAGAGGAGCGGGGATGTGCTGCCTGAACTGCAAAGGTTTGCCTGGAGGCAGGGAAGTGCCACAGCTGCTGGGGAGGGTGGGGAGGCTGCAGAGGCACGGCTGAAGGGATGGAGAACCTGCTTTGTTATGGAATTATGGAATTCCTGGAGATTGAGGGAATACGTGGTGGTGCAAAGGCTGAGGGAAGGCACTAGCTTAGGCCAGTGTGGGCATGGCTGTGGCTGCAGCCCTGCTGGGGCCTCGCCAGGGCTTCCTCCTGGGATGATCAGTACAAAAAAATATCCTGGGGATATTTAAATTGCTTTTTCCCCCTGTTTTTTCTGTGGGTTTTTTTGGTGTTTTGTTTTTTTTTTCTAGTTTTTTGTGTTTGTTTTTTTGTTTGTTTTGTTTTTTTTAGTTTTTTTTTTTTTTTTTAGGTTAGTTTCTGTTTAGTGTTAGTGTGCATCTTTGCAGCCGTTGGTAAATCCCTAGCCTCCAGAACTTACTATGCCTCTATTAAAAGAAAAACAAACCTAAAAATAAATAAAATAAATAAAAATAAAAAAAAAGCAAAAATTTTAACTAACAATAAAATTAAAATTAAAAATAAAAATAAATATAAAAATATAAAAGCAAATAATACTCCTAATATGAAGAAGAGGGAAATATAAAAATAAATAAAAATAAAAATAAAAATAAATTTAAAAAATCTTTCCACTATATTTATTCACTTATATTTACTTATAAATGAAAAGTAATAGTATCAGATAGCCAAGGGGCAAGTGTTCCAGCAGGAGCAGGAGCAGCAGTGGGTCCTGTGCATTTATAATGATTAGATACCATTGGTGTCTGTCACACATGAATGAAGCTGTACCATGAGCTATCTTACCCAGAAAGGACCCGGCTGACAATTTTTAATGTGGTTTTTTACACCCAGTACCTATCCCCCAGCTATCCTCTGGCTCATGACAAGAGATAACTTGAGATGCCCCTGCTTCAGCACAGTTTCTAAAACAATGCAGAGAATGAGGTCAGAAAGGCTGAATTAAAATTAAGAGTTCATCACAACTGTCAAGGAATTATTTTCCTTGAGCCAGCTAAGAGCAATCACATTCCTTAATGCCACAATGTCAAATTATGGGAGAGATTATTGTAACATTGCCAAAATACTTTCCTAATAAAGTGGAGAGAGGATATTTTCAGTTCAGCTGTGGAATGACCACATGTGAACAACCCTGGGAGTATTTTTGACCTGAATGACCTTCAGGCTGTGACCTTCAGCCTCTGCTTATTATATTTGTAAATAAATACAAAGAAATAAATTTGCTTCTCCTGGAGCAGCTGCTTCAGAGAACATTGTGTGGAGGAAGAAAATGTATTTAAATGCAGTATTACAGCTGGGTCATCTGAGACAGTTCTGTGTGCTTTGCAATAGCTTTTTTGCAAATATCAAGTGCCAGCTTTTTTTTTTTTTCCCCATATTTTCCTTCTCCAGCTTTTTTGATTTAAAGTATCCTGTTTATTTTTGAAGTGTCACTTTAGCTGTGCCATGTGTTATCATCAAGGCATGCTGCTGTAGTTAACCCAGGAAAATATTGTTTTCTGGGAAAACTGTATTAAAGCTATTGGTGCAATAAATTATTTTCTTCCGTATGGAGATCAAGTAATTCAGTGCTTCCTTCAGGAAAGACAATACAACATATATCGTGAGTCCATTAACAGCAACAACAAATCTTTTCTGGCTCTAGAGGAAGAATTAATTATTTACATGTTTCTCATTAACTTTTTACCTACTGTTAACAGTAGGTTTTTAACAGAACCCCTTTCTCTCTGTGATCAAAGCTTTCAACAAGCCCAACTACAAGCATCATATTTAACCATTTTGAGTTATTTGCAGCCCTGTCACCAAATGACATTAGCAATTTGTAGGAAATGCTGCAGGTATTCCAGAAATTCCAGAAAGTCTTTTTGAGATGCCAATGCTTTCATCCACTGCCCTTGTGCCAATGTTCAAATACCACCTATATCTTGTCTTCACCTTGCAAAAAAATAACAAGAAAGCTCATGAGGGACTGGAAGCTGCCTGTGACTCCAGATCCATGGGTCTGCAGCTCATGTGTTTCCCTGGAGTTTAATCTCTGCTTTAGCAGCTCCTGGTAGAACATGGAGTGGAATCCTGGCCAACAGAAAATGGGTTCACACTGCAATTTTAGGGGAAAAAATTGTCAAGTTTTTCCCAGCTAAACCTGGAGTCAGTTTTGGTAAGAGTCTCAGAGAAACTGGTGATAAAAAGGCCTTCGTAATTCATCTGAAAATCTTACAGAATTGCTGAAATTCTCAGTAATTTCAGCCAAAAAATGGACCAAAGTGTATTGTGTTTTGGTACCCTTTTGACTCACATCCTAAAACACAGAGAAAGCCAGAACTTAACAAAAATATTTCCATTTATTCTTTGGTTGAATGAACCACTTAGACCCTCATGTCTCTGTGAGCTTGTGCAACTGAATCTTTTACTAATTGATTTGCCTTCCAAAGAATTTAAATGAACCAAAACCACAACATGAGAGAAGGTTGATATAATGGGAAATAGATTCTCAGATTCACTGATTCACACTAGAAAAGGAAGCAAAGTGGCTGCTGAGATTGCTTTGCAGCACTGAAGTGCCCCATTCCCCAAATCCTCATCTCCAGTGCTGGGCTCTGCAGGGCCAGGGGGATCCTCCTCACTCAGGGCCACTGGGGTGGGCTTTATCCAAAAGCTGAAAATGTGGCTGATGCAACAGTTCCTGCTCCATGAAACAGCCAATTTCTGCTCTGTGACCCACTCCAAACTCGAGGAAGCATTTGTGATGTGACAAGGCACACTGCTCATTTCATCAGGCACTGCCCAGCACCAGCTGCTCCTGAGGAAAGTTCAGCAAACTTGATAATGAGCACTGGGGGAATTACAGAAGTTTCCTCTTCAGCTGAGCAGTAGTTGGCTCATATCTTAAATATTTGATGCCCACTGTACACTCAAAAATGCTGTGAAAGGTCTGTGTAAGCTCTTGGCTTTCATATTGGTGTTTAGCCTACGTTAAACACATGGAGAAAATTCAGTGTTGTGCAATGCTATTGAATATCACAGATCTAAGATTTATTACCAAAGGAAATTGCACTGAAGGAACTTACTGGAAACAAAACAAAACCTGTGACTGGGTGATGGATGACTTTGTTCTCTAGTCTTACACCAATTATTTAACAAAGCATTTGTTACGTTTGACTTTAGGCCAAGCAATGATGTGAGTTGACATTTTCTAGAATATTTTAAAGACTTGACAATTTGCAATGCATTAGCAAGCCCAAAAAAGAGCAGAGCACATTAAGATGGAGTTCTAAAATCAGATACCTTGATAACTTAGCCAATGGTATTTAGCCATAATTTAGCCATTGGTATTGAGTCAGTTCTACTAAGTGTGCAACAAAATGCTATAACAAAGTGAATCATAAGCTCCATGTCCCTTAATGCAGATTATTGGGTTAACTCTTCAGCCAGGTGCCATTACCTGCAGTGATTACACGTTCCCAGCATGGGAGTCAGGAGCAAATCTGGCAGGTGCAAACATCTGCTTCTTTTTTTATAGCTGCAGAGAAGTGGCCTGTAACCCAGTGTGCTTCAGCTTGGACCAGAATTTTATGAAGCTCTGGGTGTGCTGGGGAAATCAAAAAAACAAGTTTTCCTTCCTCCTGTGCAAATTTCTGAGGACTTATTTAGCTTCATCCAGGTTCTCAAGCTGGAAAAAAGGGTTTGGCTGAATTTTTGAAAGGAGATCTGCAGACCATTGTTTTAGGCTGAGAAAATAACCAAAAAAAGATGTATATAGAATAGATATTATATACATATAAATAGATATGTATAATATCTATTATACATAATATTATAGTGGATTATATATATTGTATATAAAATCTATAAATTAAATAAATTTATAAAATTTATTAAAATGTATAAACTTATAAATGAAAAATTAAATTTATATTTTTCTAAATTATATAAAATATATATTATAATATATGGAATAATAAAATCTAATATCCATAATATAAGAATATATATTATAATATATATAATATAAATAACATTAATATGTGCTAACAGGAAACACTGATCTGAGTGTTTTATTGTGGAAAACACAAAGAGAGCAGGTCTGTCTTATTTGCATTGTGAGATAATTCTGGAAATGGGCTTTGAGCTGCTCTGGCACCAATCTTGAACCAAAAGGGTCTGGCCAGCCCCTTCAGAGCACTCAGCCAAAGGTGAGGGAGAGAGTTGGTTGGGGTGAAACAAAAAAAAACCAATCACCTTTCCTACACCGCTCTTAGAGAAATCACTGCTTTAATGGCCTTTCAACCATTAAAAGGCAGAATTAGAGGCTGAATTGGAGTATTCAATTAACAAGTAGTGAGCTGTGTAAAACCCATCATGTGACACTGAGGCTGTAAAATCCAAACAGGTAAGTGTTATTAAAGCCCCTAATAAAGTAAAAATGTTTTTTCTTGGGTTGATATAAATAAACACCAGCATGCTTTCATAAGATTTGCTCTGATGCACCACTAATTTCATGTCCCTGCATTGCACTGGTTTGAGTCACAATAAAAAACTAAAGCTGAAAACAGAAAAATTATCTCTGCTGCACTTGTATGGTTTTCATGGACCTTCAGAAGCAGCAACTGCAGAATTTTGGGGTGGTTCACAGCAAATCTCATGTTGCCAATCAAACTGAAAGGATAGAAAAGCAGCTGGAGAAGGAAGCAACAGGAATAACTGGCTGAAGGCAGGATTTGAATTTTATGAATATTAGAAGCCAAGGGCCATTGCACTGAAGGTGAAATGTCCATTAAAAAGGTGGCTAAATCAGCTAATCCAAAATGAGGTCATAAAAATGTCAAAATGGACAACAACAGAAAAAGTTGGGCAGAAAAAAAGGAATCATTGCAAAACTAGCCTGAGGGAGGTCTGTGTGCAGTGGGAGACAGGAAGGCAATTATTTAGGAGCAGCCCATTATCTACTGCCCAAAAAGCCACACAGGTTTGTAACACAGAGTTATGATTCCAATTTATGTGATATTTGAAATGAATACTTACCTTGGTGGAAAAAAAACCCCACATGAAATAAAACCTATCCCAGCCCCTTCATTGCCTCTAAAATGCTACTGGTCTATAACAATAAATATTATTCCATTAGTTTTATATTACTGGGTTTTCAAAGGCAGGTGAATTAGATGAGATCCCTTTACAAGAGATGAGTTTAAGAGACAGCTGTTATTTATAAGAGCTGAAATATTGTGTTTGGAGTGCCTCAGTTTGTTATTTAACACCTGCTTTTTCCCTGCACACAATTTTCTTCAGAAAAGTTCAGTAATGAATTGATTTTTACCTGTCTCAAAAGATGAAAATCTGGATTTTGCAAAATGTGTGGTGGAGAATACTGAACAGAGGAAGCCTTGTGGAAAATAAATTATTGGGCTGGCTAGAAATTGACCCTTAGCTCCCATGAGGTCTTTCTGAGCTCTGTTGGAAACTTGCTTTTCCTGTGGGGTGATGTGTATAAATCAGATTAACTTCACTGAGAGCAATGAAGTAAATATATCTGAGAGAAAACAGCACTGTATTTCCAGCATTTCAATGGTTTCTGGTGTTTCCAAGGTGGCCACTTGGAGCTTTATGACAGTATCAGCATTAAAAGAATGGAGATTTTTAAAACAGTGTCTATGAGAGGTGGAGGAGAGTCTCCCATCCATGGCTGCATTGGGAGTTTATTTCAGCAGCTCCTGCTCCACCTTCTGAGGCAGCACTAACCACAAAATCATGCATTCCTAATAATTCTAGTAATTTATAATTTAATAATTTTTGTTTCATCCATAAACCAGAGGTTTGTGAGGTGTTCCACCACCCTTTTCTTCTTAGAATTGATGTATTCTGTAAAATCCCTAAAGAAGCTTTAGAAAAAAAGCAAAATAAAAGCAGGGAGCAGGAGGTCCCTGTGGATGAGAGTTGAGGTGCCATGGCTGATTTATAGGCCTGGAAAATATTTGCACTGCCCATATTATTCTTGTTCTGGGGATAAAGAGAGGATTTAATTCACTAGTGCTATCAATCTGTTACCTTTCAAGGCAGTAAATTCACTAAATTCAGTAAAAAAAGCAATTCAGCCTCGTGGAGTTGTTGTTATAATATATCATTTATCATTTACTGTATGTAAGTACCAATAGCACAAACATTTAAAATCATCAAAAGAACTATAAAGAGAAGAAAGGAGAATGTTTCAGAATAAATCTCTGTCTTTCCCAATGCAATCTACTCTGAGATAAGGTTGTAGAGTGAAACATATGTCACTGGGAGCTTGACATAAAATTCTTATTTGGAATTGCAAATGTTTTAACAGAATTGTTAAACCTCATTTCCTATTTGTGTATGACACAGACTGGAAGAAGAGGAGGAGTTTTAAAACACACTTTGATGCCTTGGTTTCCTTTACAGGGATGCAGTGAGGATTCTCCAGGGGATTTCTCAGGGATCCTGAAACAATAAATTATGGTGAGCATCCTATGGAGGAGCCTAAGTGTCCTCCTAAATCTGCTGGGATGCTTGTCTCTTAGAGCTTTAGACTTAATCTGATAGTGATGAATACTCCCATTAATACTTATACTAACCCATCATCTCTGAAAAGAAATTATATTTGCAGTGTTTTTCTGTCTGGAATGAATGTGGAAAGGCAATTGAATCAAATTAGGGGAATGATCTACACTGCAATACTCACATTTCTCTGCCACCTGTTTTCATTCACCCAATAGCTTCACCATATTTTACATCTCATACCATTTATATAACATTTTTGGTACAGCTCTGATGGTTTTTTATTTACTCCTGGCATCCCTGGCCTGTTTGAAAGCTTGGAAGAGGCCACATCTGTGTGGAAGGAGTGGCAGAAACCTCCAGGCCTGCCCCAGAGGAGCCCTGGCAAGGCCAGGAGTGGGAATTGAGCTCTCCATGAACACAAGGTCTGCTCACACAGCCTCTCCCACAACATCACAGTGCAGCAGCCAGGGTGGGAAAGGAGGGTGAGAGAAGGAATGACAGATATGTGGACAGCCAGTTCCAGGGCTGCTTCTAGTCTGCTTCCAGTCCAAGCTAGTGGTTCTGCTCTGACTCTCATTATTACCCCTGGCTGGAGCACCTAGGAGGGGATTGCCCTAGAGAGTTTTGATTTCTTCAAAAAAATAAAGGAAAAGGCTGAATGAAATTGTTCAAGGGGTGGGCAACACCTTTCCACTTCATGCCTTTCCATTTCTTGCCTTTCCCCTGCTGATACTGATGAAAACCTCCTGTGGAATGTCTTTCTGCTGACTTTTCAAAGGAAATTCATTCCTAAATGGAAACTCCACTCAGTGGGAAAATTCAGTCAGAAAATTTCCTGAGCATTAGTGACTGCATGGAGGCTGTGAGAAGCCATTTCTCTTACCCTTTCTTTTACTATTGAGACAAAATAAGTCAAGGCTTAGGGAGGAGAGGCAAAGTGCTTCAATAACACTTCCGTAGTCATTAATATTAATTTTGCAGAAGAAGGATCAAAATGGAGTTTCTTTGGGTATTTAATCATGTATCCATTTCACTTAAGTAGCACAATAAATGATGTTTGCTGAGGCTGAAGCAATCCCTGGTAGAAGGAATTCAGACAGCCAGAGCAGTTCACAAAAGTGAAATAAATACTGAGCTGATCTAGGAAGAATAAGGAAAAAAATATTTCTAAAAAATGAAATGAAAGATTTCTCTTTCCTACAGATTTTGTGGAAATCATACGCTTTTCTGAAAATGGATTCTGATGGGAAATCCCCAGCCAGCTCCAATATACATAGCTTATCCATGAGTGTCCTCTTCATGATTATTTGGTAATTGCCAATCTCTTCCCACAGAATAATCATTTTTGGGTTTGAGCTGCTGAGCAACAGCAGCCATTCTCAGACATGTCTTGGGGCACTCTGGAGCAGAGGCAAATTGCAATGTGATTTATTTGGACATCACTGCAACAATTTGGGGTTTTCCATTAAATAAGGAGCTGATATGAATAATTCACATGTCAGTCCTGGCTGTGCCCTGGCGCCTGGCAGTGGTGCCATCCAAGAAGGGCACTGAGGGGGCACTCTGCAGATTTAATGAGGGCACAGTTAAAGTTCAGGTGGTCAGAGCAGCAAAACAGTGAGGAGAGAGAAACAGAGACTCCTGCCCCTGCTCTGCCAGAGCTGGGAGGGCTCCAGGTCAGGTCAGGGAGCACAGCCTACCTTGGTCCATGCCAAGGGGCACTGCAGTTACAGGGAACTGATTTATTGCCTCTAATAGGTGCACTTATGCTGTCTCAGAGCCCAGGCACTCATGCTCTTGCTACCCTGAAAAAAACCTGGAGATATCATGAGGCTCCTGCATTTTGTCTCTGCTTTAGAGTTTGAATTCCTGTATCTTCCTTCACTGGCTAATGAGGAGTGAGTCTCTAAAAGAGTTCTCCCTCTCATAAGGGAATTAAGAGCAGGAAGATAAACACACCAAATGATCTAATGCAGAAATCATTCTCTGTAATCCCAGAGCTCTGAAAAGGAGGATATGCTCATGTGTAATGAGTTATTACCCTAAAAATCACAACTAGTTCTCACTCAAATGAAGAGCTTGGTCCTGTAAATTACATACAGTACTTGCATTATTTTATAAATTACATACAGTACTTGCATTATTTTATAAATTACATACAGTACTTGCATTATTTTCTCGAGAACCAGGAATGCTCTCTTCTGTACTCAAGAACACAAAACAGAAGAAAACACAAATTCTAATTACTGTAGCCCACTGTGTATTTCCCCAAAGTGGGCATAAGCTAAATTTCTTCCCAGTCCATGTCATCTGTGCAGTCCTAAAGTAAGAGATAAGGAGTGGGTGTTTGGGCTAACAAGAGGTTTGAATACTGCACTTTGGTGATCCTAAGATTTTTGGCATTTCTCTAAAATATATGGAAAAAGGTGACTAAAAGAAGTAGGGAGAGAGAATCCCAGAACTGATCCTCTTCTCATCCCTGTTAGGAAAATCCTTTGGTGGGAGGGGTGCTGGGACTCAGTCAAAATCCATTATTCCAAACTTTCCTCCTGCTCAGGAGCTGCAGAAAGGACTGGAATAATCAGAGGACACAGCCAGCCCATACCAACAGAGAGGGGATTGCCCTGGGGGCACAGTGAGTTTATTTCTTGTCACTGGAGTTGGCAGGTATTTTCAGTCAGATGAAAAAAAAAAAGCAAACAAAAAATGGACAGAGGAGAGTTTTATCAAGTGAAATGTGTAAATTCAGACTTGCAAAAAAAAAAAAACCTTTATAGTGAAGACATCTTTTTCCCTCTGAAGGACACTGTCCTACTAGGAAAGTGTGTGTACAGGCAGGGTCATGCTCTCTCTGCCACCTGTGAATAACAAATCTCTTCTCTGCCTAGAAAGCCACCCCAGGGGACAGCCTCATGTTAAGGCTATTCCTCATAGGAAGCAGAAGGAAATAAAGGATTGTACAGCTCCCTGCTGGCTGGAGTGCAAAAGGAAACTGCTAGCCACACTTTTTGAGAAGCAGAACGTGAAACTCCCCTCTCCTTTCCTTCCTGGGGGTACCCAAGTGGAAGGATGCTTCTAGCTGACCTTCAGAACATATGTGAGGGATGGGATTCATCTCTCAACACTCCTCTGCAGCCCAGGTCTTCTGTGGCCACTCAAACCTCCTACACTGACTCTGGATCCTGAGCATTTCACACTTGGAGCAAAGTGTCAAGTGGCCACATCTTTGTGTGTTTGCATTTTTATCATTGTGTTATCATTCAGTTCCATCCTGACACTCAGTCCTGCCCTGGAAGAAAAAGGCAAAGGTTGCTGCTCTTAATACTCTTCCTCCAGCCTTCCTCCCCCCTCTGCTGGTGCCCCAGGCTGCTCCATCCTCCCTGCAGAGCCAGCCCATCTCCTGCAGCCCCTCCTCACTCTGGCATGTCAGGAGGGATGTTCAGGTAAACCCTGTCTCCTTCTTACAAAGTGAGGACGTCTGAGTACCCAATGTGTGTCTCCATCAGGCAATTTTTGGCTGAGACTGGAATGCTGCTGGCAGCTCCCAGCTGTGACTTTTGGCTTGTTTTACATCCCTGTATCCATCCCCACCATTGAAAATTCATTTACTACTAGAAGGACTGGTGTCAGGGGTTCACTGTAGTGCTGTTCACAGCGAAGACAATTGTTCCAAGCATCCACTACCAATCTTCTGTGGAGTTTCAGGTTCTCCTCTTATTCAGGTTAATAACTGTGGAAACTGTGAAAATATTTTCTGATATTTTTATGCAAGTTCTTCATGGTTTTAGTTTCACTTTTTTTTTTTTTTAGAATGACGTTTGGAGGGGGAGAGGAGAGAAGCCAATGTCATTCTTTTTTTCTGAATTCTGTAAGGTCTTGTCTCGGATGGGGAGAATGGGAAATACCTCATTGGCTGACCTGCCATTGTTTGTCTGTCTGAACTGAAGGGAGCCATATCCAGCCCAGGGAAAATTCCTATGTGAGACAATGGGAAACTTCAATTTCACCTTTACCACCCTCAAAGACTCCCTTTGATTAAAAGGGAGAACACAGATAAGGGATAAGAAAGTCTCCAAAATTTTCCCTTTTCTCCTGTTGACCTGAATACCTTCCATTTACTTCTTTTTTTTTTTTTTTGCCTGGTTACATTTGTTTTCTATAAACAGACAACTAAAAAAGGCTGGACTGATTTTAGAAAACTCTCTTTGTTGGAAATTAGTTTTGATTACCAATATTTTGGCAAGGATAAATCTCACCCTCCAGCAGATTTCAGAGCTTTGCCTTTTAGGCCAAAGCTTAGAGTCAAAATTCACACTGGACCCCTACCAGTGCACAGAAATTGCCACAAATAAATTCAAACGTTAGCAGAGAAAGCCATAGAAAAGTAAAAGTTGTGTACTGTTAAAAACAAATTATTTTTTTCCATTTACAGGAAACAGACAGAGATCTCTTATTAAAAAATATCAGAAATACTGGACTTGGAGTCTTGGTGATCTTGAAGGAATATAATCTAAACATCAGTGAAATTAATGGAAAAACTTCCAAAGACTCCCAAAGGGCTACAAGTCAGGCCTGTAAGATGGCTAATCCAATGAGGCTGGTAAAACCAGTGCTTCTGCAACAGCAAATCCAAAATCAAAATTAGGAACAAAGATTTAGAAGTTTCTTCTTAAGTAACCTATTTTTTCCTCAAGGAATCCAAGAGTAAAACTCCTTGAGCATTGTAGTTAAGCCAAGTGAACAACTTTTGAAACTCCATGGCTATACTGCAAAACATTTTTAATGGCTTGGTGTGTGCTTTTCCATGAATGCTCCTCACAGTGATTTGTGTGGAATGTTTACAGTCTTGCATAATATTTTCTTATCAGATAATTCACAATATCCTCACTTAAACAAGCAGACACAAGATATTTAAACTGGACAAGTCAAAGAAAAGGAGTGCTGACAGGTATGGAAAACACTGAACAGTGGGTGAGCATGCAATATTTTCTAAATAAAACACTCTGAGTGTAAATATCAGAGTGTAAAATGCAATTTAACAGCAAACTCATCTTGCTTTGCATTAAGGTGGGAACTGCATTGTCACACAATAAACTCTGTTCACACTGAGTAAAAGCAGGAACCGTGTGCCAGCAACAGGGCACCTTGAGAGACCAAACTTCAGAAAAATGTCATAGTGCTGATACCTTTTGGGGCTACCTAAAGCAGAGGCCAGACAAAATTAAGAAAATAAAAAGCATTTCTATTTATTGAAGGGCCTCCAGGCACATTTTGGGTAGATGAAGCCCCCCAGGGGCTACACCCAAAATGGACCATGGGTCATGGCTTTTCTTAGAAGTTTGGACCATTTGGGGGTTAACCTTCCAATTACAGCTTCAGGTAATGAAGTTATTTAGCCCCAGTTTGCTCCCCACCCCAGACCACTTTTGTTTCCATCTCTCAGGGCCTGAGACAGAAAGGTGTCCTTGGCTCTCAAGCCTAGAGAGGAATTGTTGTGTCTGACCAAAACGTGGAGACAGCAGCTAATGCTCTGTGTGTAGTTTAGAGCTGTGCACTAAAGAATTGCAGGATTACAGATATATGAAGAATATAAAAGCTAAAATCCTAAGGCAGAGCAACCTGAGTGATGGAATTCTTCACTTCTGTCCTCTATTCTGTCACTCTGGCTGCTGTGGTGACACTGAAAAGCACCTCTCATTTCTCAGATGTGGCTGCTGTGATCTTCACTCAGTGCTGGCTGCCTCCAAACCCTGAGGAGCAGCACGTTCCTAGCCCCAGTTCCTTTGGGATCAGCTCCCCCAGCGAGGCTCAGGCTGTCCTGGAGCTCCGGGGACAAATCCAGGCAGCTGCAGCCACAGCAGCTGCAGGGACACGTGTGCTCCCTGTGTGTGTGTGTGTGTGTGTGTGTGTGGCTGGAGGGCTTCCCTCCTGGAAGTTCTGGGACTAATGACACATTCAGCCCTCTCCAAGAGAGTCCATTGAAAAGAAAAAAACAAAGGCAGGGAGGAAAAAAAAAATTGAAACAGGCAGGCGGGCTGATGGCTTTCCCTGCAAAGTTTAGGACTGCAAAAGTTAACTTGTAAGCAGCTGCAGATGCAGGGATAAAAGCTGCCTTGGACACTATGCAGCTCCCCTCTCCTCGCCATCAGCATCTCCAGCTTGTTGCCTACCTCTGCTGGATTCCCTCGCTGGCCATTAGCGCTGAGTCAGCGACACTAGGTAAGGATTTTGTGTTTTTTAATTACCTGATGGTCTTTTGGAGGATAGAGGTCGTGTGTATTTGAAACTGAGATGATCTTGTTTATGTTTACTTTTGAATGTGGGTTAGAGTGACAGAGGGCTATTATTAGAGAGTCTCTGAAACAGGCTTGAAGTAAGGTTAAAATAAACAACTAAAGTAATGAAGAAGGTCACAGTGAAAGCCAAGCACACGATGTATATTGATCATTACAGGACATTCCCTTTCCCTTGCTTTTTTTTTTTTAACAAAAAAAAAAATTAAAACCTGTGAAAATTCTTACTTCCTACTAGAAACAAAAAAGTCAAGTTATTTAAGGAGTATACATAACATTTTCCCATGAATGGAATAAATGAAACAAACTATAAAAGAAAAAAAAAAGGCTTTAAAATAACATTCTATTCCTCTAGGAAAGATTTATATACACCATATATCAGAGGAACATTATAGATTAGTTAATTACACATATAATAATCATACACAGCTCTACAGCCTCTGGCAATAAAAAGTTCTTGAGTAATTTCTCTACTACTGTACACATTAAATGTGAGTCTTGTTTCACTCTAGCAGGGAGTTTGAAGGGGACATAGATTTCACATATGTAGCTTGTTTATACAGCTTTATTAATTGAACACAAAAATACATTGAGAATCATGTTAGACATTATTCAGCTAGTGAAAACTGAGTTAATAAAAGAAACTGAGAAAAGCAAAGAGCGTAGTGCTGTGAGTGATTATGGATTCAGCCTTGGCAAACTCTGCAGAGGCACTCCCCCTTAAAGAAAATGTGTTGTAATATTTTACAATATTTCATTCCAGCAGAGTCCCAACTGGTCTGAACAGTGACTGTCAGCCAGCACTCATTAGCTCTATGAAGATAAAACAATTTGGAGCTCTCCTCACTTGAATATCAAAGGGTCACCCAGAAAGTTCTGCAGGACTAAACTCAAAGCAAATGACCTTATCGCCTTTATCTTCAAACAATGCCTTTAATTTCTGAAACCTTTTGAAGGGTTGCCAGTTTTATGGAGTGTAGCAGCAGCTCATCTGATAGAACAGGCTTTTCATCAGGGGGAAACGACCTTTTACTCCTAGTAACTAAGTAACTGTATTTGCCACTGTATTTTTCCTACTGCAGGTAATGTGTATGGACATACTTATTACACTGGGAACACAAAAGAATTAAGTATTGTGCTGTCTCTTAGGTGATGCAGAAGGATCCATCAGGCTTGTTGTGTGTTTTTTTTTTCCATAAAGTGAACTTGAAGTAAATGAAACTGCTCAAAAAAGTTTACATGCTGACAGATTGGGTTGTGACACTACAAGGATATTAACAGAGCCATATGATGTTTATTTTTGTACTCGAATAAAGCTACTCATCCCATAAGAATTTAATGGTGAATAAGAAAGATCTGACCAAAGAGCTCTTTGCAAATGCTTTGTTAAAAAACAGAAGATGAAAAAGTAATTTAAAGACTAAAGAAGAACTTTATAATCTTCTGCACTCTTAATTTAGGTAATGAAGCTCCCTGTGAATGAGGGAATTCTCAATATTTGGGGTTTTTACATTAAATCCCATGACTGAGAAGCACAAAAATGTTACCAACAATATCCATAGCTGCTCTCTATTACAGGACTAAGCATCAGGGACAAAAGCAACTCAGTGAATCACAGATGTGGGAGGCCTGACACAATACAGCTTGTCAGACTTTTCTGAGATGAAATTCTGTAAATAAGTCAGTCAGGAGAAAAAGGCAATAGACTTTTTACAGTGGTATCTTACAGAAAAACATTTATCTTAAAATAGTTGCTTGTAACATCACCAGTGGAAAGGAATTTCTCCCCATCCCCTCTGGAGCCTTTTCATAATGTACAACTGAGAAAGTTTTTAATTTGGATGTGATTTTCCTGCAAAGGTACCCTTGAAGCTCCCAAAATCCACGGGGGCTTCACTGCAAGGTGTTACATTTGTAGTAAACTTAGCTACAATTAATTGTTTGCAATTTTACTCCTGTGGGATTCCCTCAAATCTGAAACACGAAAGAAGAAATTTGAGTGTATCCAGAGGTGGAGGAAGGGAAGAGAGAGGATGGTGTCAGGGGAAGGTGAGGTGCCTACAGCCAGCATGGAAAGATTGTGTGCTTCCGGTGACCCAAGTGGTCTAATTTGATTTAAGAAAGTAAATGGAAATAGTCAAAATATGGAAAAGAGTCAAAATGGAAATAGGAAATAGGCAAAAACCACTCAGTATGTCTTGCAATTACACGAGTCCTGGTCTTGTTTTGTACAGGAGTGAAATGAAAATCGGAGTATCTAATTTGCTTTGTGTTCTACCCAAAAGCAACCCATGATTTCACTGCGAGCTTCTGCTATTTACTGCTCTGCGCCGTGCTAAAACTGAGAATCAATTTATTAGACACTGCTCATAACAGTATAGGACATCTATGGCCAAAATGTTTCCCCTCATGGTCCAGTTCCTCAAAGTTATTTTGTCTGAGGATGCCAAACCTGAAGAAGCATTGTGCACGTCCAACTCCCCTGGCAATCGATAGGAGCCACGAGGAGCCGAGACAAATCAGTGCTTGCTGCTGACCTGACAAGACAGATCACTGCAGAGAGGGAGCATCATCCCTCTGCCTTCCTGATGCCATGGACACCTGCAGTGCCTCAAGGTCATGGGGAAAACCCTCTGGTGAGGCTGAGATGGGTCCCTGGAGTCACAACCTGGCCCCATCGGCTCTGGCACGGCTCAGAACTGGCACAAAACCTGTAAATTTGAGGGCAATAAAAAAAAGTCTAAATAAAGCCTAAGTCAAATGGCCTCACACAAACTCGAGGGGACACAAAGTATTTCTGGCAGGTTTTTGTCTGCTTAATGTGTTTTAGCTGGCCAGTACTTGAAATTCCCCCCAGATTCCCATTGTTTTCAATGAGAAATGGTCCATTTACCTTCCAAAGTGATGTAAGTTCTTTATCATACAAATATAGTAGGAGAGCAGAAGGGAAAATTAATCCTGAATTAGCTTCATTAGAGACAGAATTATTTTCCAGTTGTTCCTACTTCTTCCTAGACCACTTCTGTAGCCTATCAAAATAATTTGAGCTTTGGAAATGGCTCTTTGCTCCAGGTAGATTTCCTCCGTTTTTTCTTTGTTTTGTGCCATAAGCTTGCTGCTTCAAAAGGCTGGGAACATTGTGGAAATACCATTGTGTTGATTTTGGACTGGGTTTGTATTGCATCTCTTTGAATTTTTCTTCTGGGAAAAGTCCTCAAGGCAGCCAGCTTACTGATTTTGTCTAAAAATTTGTTTCTCTGGAAGATTTGTACTGACTTTTTTGGTACTTACTAGCTGGATGAAGTGTCTTGTCACCCAACAGATGGAAGTTTGATGTTGGACACTGCCAGTCCTCTGCAGAAATGGATATTGTCTTTAACATGGTTTGCAGCACATTGCTTGTTTAATGATTTTGAAGGGGTTTTTTTTTTCTTTTTAAGTAGCATATTTTACCTTTAGTTATGACCTTTATTAATGTCACTGTGACAGCTACATAATGTGTTATGCCTCAGGTAGAGATTATTTATGGTGAAATCTGAAAATACATGGATTAGATTGAAGGGTTTTTTTATCTCTCTCTGAAACAGCAATAAAGCCATGTGTTAGTGCAGGCAATTGTTTGTACAGCTTTTCTGGGAAGAGTTTGCTACGTTAAGCTCTTAGGAGATTTACTTAATGAGAGTATGTACTCATTTGCTTCTTTCTGACACATCTTATTTTGATTATTCTGACGTCTAGTACTTTGATTGCTGTGTTCACACTGCATGGCATCCACAGGGAGCCACCAGGGAATATTCTACATATTGAAAGGGGAAAAAAAATTGATTGCCTAATATAGCTGAGGGATTGTAGTAGTCTGCTCTGCTCCTTTTGCTGGTTTTATATTAATGCATTGATTGAGAATGAGTTTGCTTGTTCCCCTATTTTTTTTCCCCTACAAAACAGCTGCCAAAAGCTAGATAGCAAATTATCTGCTCACCCCAATAATGCAATGCATCTCCTGTGGTAGCTGAAGTGTTGTACAACTCAAGTGTCCCTTGGCAGCTTTGTGTGCTGGTTGTTTCAGTAAATGCCCCCTCCTGCAGTATCTCTAATCATTTCAGTAGCCACTGCAGTTCCCCCCCACCTGTGAGATCTCTGCCATCATAACTTTGGGAAATAGTTAAATTTAAAGTGGGTGTCCCAATCACATCCCAACATTTATATGCACATACTGGTCAACTTTATCAAAACACAATCCCTATGAATTTGGTTAGTAGAAGCTTAACCATGATTATTAAAAACAAGCAAAAAAGGCAAGAGCAAGAGAGGTACCCCAAGAAAATCTTCAAGTGATTTCAAAATACATCCAAATATTTTCTTGGCAGCCAGTACTCTTTTAGCCCAGTGCTTTACCACTAGGCCATTAAAACAAAACAAAACAAAAAAACTCATGAAAACAAAATAAAACAAAACAAACAAAAATACAAAACAAAACCAAACAAACAACAAACAAAAAACCCTCCACCTCTGAGTTCTGTAATTTTATCTACCTGGCTCTGGAAGGGAGAACTTGTCCAAATGTTATTTTTGCCCACAGATAGAAAAACTTCCTTGCTAGGTATCTGGAATACAAAACTGGAGGGTGCCCCAACTTTTCCTCCTCCTCATTCTAATAAGAAGAGGCACAACATCCCTCAGCCTTACTTCCTCTCCACTTTTTAAACGGCTGATCAATTCTGTTCAATTTGTCTCAAAAAGCAAAAGTCTGTGGAACCAAAATAAATCTAAAGATGATACAAAGACAAGAGGGTTCTCAGAAGTTCCTGCATAGCTCTCTAATGAGTTTAATGGTAAATATGAAAAATTACTTGGGGTCTGAATGAGAAAATTCTTTTACAGAAAGGAGCTTGTCTTATGTCAACACTTTCCTCCTTCTCACCCCCATTTGAAATTGTATTTTGCTGATGTTTGACCCATCATGCAAACTTTTCATGGAATTTTATCTCACTGATATCCTGCAGGTCTGTATGAAGAGCAAAGGAAGGTGAAATCCAGGCAGGGCTTATCTAACACCTAAGCTAATGTTTTGTTGGTCATAACTTAATAATTAAAAATTTCTTTAGAATTAGCATATTAGGCTTCACTGCATCCATCAGATGTGTTATTTGTTGATCTGGTCCAGGTACCAGATCAGACCAATTCACAAACATGATTCAGAAATTACTTTAATCTTCTCTGTCCCTTTCCCCCAATTATTTACTTTACAATCAACCATAGGCTTGCTATAAAACTCGTTGTCTGTGACTCAGCCTCCCTCAACAGCACAGCACAGATGCTTTGATTCACTCAGGCTACCTTATCATCATCCCTGTTCTTAATGGACTAGAGGAAAAAAATGTATAAAAATTCACAAAGCCATTTGCTCTATTTTTTCTATTAGATGTTAAGATTAAAGCTGGCAACAAAGACATAAACAGGATGAAATCTAATTAATTTCTTGGTTTTTGTCTTCAAGAAATAGAAGGAAAATGAAGAGAAGGCTATTTCCTACCCCACTGTACCTGCAACTCCCTCTTCAAATGCTAAAATACATGGATATTTGATTTTCTGAACATGTATAAAGCAGAATAAAGGTCTAAGAAATCTATCCTTTTCCCTTAGCTAGCCCAGAAGTTTTTGCATTCAAGAGTCTTGTGAGTGCCAGACACCCACACCCCATAAACTCCCTGGAGCATTTGGGCTTCTTTTCTCCCATATTATCCTTTAAAAAGATCTTACTCACAATTGTTAAATATACAAACCCTCCAGTTTCAGATAATTTTCAGTCTTTTGCCAGGTTTAGTATTTTCAACTGATCATGCAGCAGAAATTCACTGGGAAAGCTGGAGTGCCTCAGAGCATTCCCAGGCTGGAGCAAAGATGCCTTGGGCTCCCCCTCCCCTCCCTGGGTGTGGGTTCAGGGCAGGACAGGCTGTGCCACCACCTGTGGGCTCAGCATCTGCCCTGACAGGGCTCATCTGTGCCCCTCAGAGGAGGGAAGCTTTGCCATTCCCCTGGGGATCACAGCCAGAGACCACGAGGAGGATCTCAGTGCTGGATGTGGAAGGATGAGGTTTGACCCAACCCCTGTCCCTGGTGTGAAGGCTTTGGGCTCCCAGCACCGATGTGTCCAGGACAGCTGGGCTGGGGCTGCAGGCAATCCCAGCACAGCCCAAGCATCTCCCAGAGGAATTTCACAACTCTTTTCTCCTCCTGATATGATTGCTGCCTGACAGTACCAACAGCTCTGACATAAATCATAGATTTACTTACTGCGCACCCCAGTCCCTCACTGCTTCTCTGCCTTTCCCCAATAACTGATATCTTAATCATGAAAATCCCCCACAGTTATTCCTGCTGCTTCCTAAAATCTGCTATCCACGAAGATTTCTTGTTCTGTTTGCTATTACCTCTACTCTGCATGGGTGTGGAGACACTTTCTCTCATTAATACACCTCTGACAATGTTATCCATCTGCTGTTTCCAGACAACTCCATCTTCTCTCTCAGATCTGAGCTTGCAGCTTTCCTCCTGAGAATACCAAGCACCCCCTTCCATGAGGTGCTGGAAGGATGTGAGGGGACCTGGAGAGCTGTCCTTGGTCAGCCCCACACTGCTCCCAAGGCACAGAAACCCTCACAAGGGCAAAAAAACTGCATTGGAAGAAGGCAGAAAAAAAGCTGGAGGCAGAAACCCTAAGTACCTGATTAGTTGGAAAACAATCAGCTCTGGAAACAAAAAATCCAGGGTTTGTGGTAGCATCAGGTTTTGTTTTTAAGACCCTTAGCAGACAGCTTTATGTTGTTTTCAATGGGGCTGAACTGAACATGGAGCTGAAACACTGCAGTGCTGAAGGAGGTGGCACAGGTGGCCACGAGGGGACCTAAGCACAGGGAGCATCCTCTGGCCACCAGGGTTATCCCTGCTTCATGCAATTCTCACAGCAATTAGTGCTGCAGAAATGCTGCAAGAAAAATTATGGCCACAAAAAATAAACCTCACAAATCACAAATCCACCCATTAAGGGGAGTTTTGCCTCTGAATTCCATCACTGCTGTTACAGCCCAGCTCCTCACTGTGATTATCTGCATTACAGGTTATGTGACTGCCCAAAGAGCTCCTGCTTCAGCATGAGCAGCCACTGCTGATCCACACAGAGAGCTTTTCTTCTGATTGCTTTCACAACTGCAAACATTTAAAAATTTTAATATTTTTCCTCTGAGACACAGCCAGGAGAAGCCCAAAGTGTTAACTGATATTTTGTTGATCACTGCTGACAGGAAAGATGTTGTGTTTTAGGATACAGGAACTGGATCAATCTCTTCTGTCACTGACAGGTGCCCTCAGAGCTGCTCCATCGATTATGCCACAGAGAAGATCTTATCTGAACTGCTTCACTTCCTATTAGCAATTAAATACATCTTGAAATGAGGGCTTTGGTGTCAGTCTCCCAAGTGTTCAGTAAAGGTATAAATACCTGTGATGGACAGCAGCTTCAGTCATTCTATGGCATAATGTATACAAGCTATTATAAAAAATAATAATCAAGCAGTTTGGCATAGTTAGATGAGTAGATGGACTAATCATCAATTGATCAATTCACATTGTTTTGGTCAAAACCTATGCCCAAGTTCATGAGCCTTCAAATTCTTCCTTTCCTAACACAAAACCTTCACCAACAACAAAATTTGCATTCAAATTTCTATAAAAAGTTTCATTAACAGCATGTAAAACAAACAACACTTAAAATTCCTGACCAGCTCTAACCAGAACATACTTTTTTTTTTTGAAGAATGAACAAGCTGAATAAAGGGGGCAATAAATTTCAATTTTAGTAATGATACTTGTTTGTGAGTCCCCAGCAATGCAGAAAGGAGTGATTTATGTTCATTTGTGCTTGGGAAACAATGCTTTAACACACCAATTTTCTACTTCTTTTTTTTTAATCAGAAGTCCTTTTATGCCAAAAGAAAGCCATGGACTATCCTGCACTTCCATTGGTGTACACTTAAGGGAAGGCACAAGGCAACTATATATTTTGCATAAAGAAAAAGGGATAAAGAGAACCTAATTTCTGCTTTACAAAGAGCATCATTTTGCTTAAGGGACAGGACTCCTTAATCTGGGAGGTTCTGGAAGGGTCCTGGAGCTGGGGCAGCAGGTACAGCACACGGGGATATATTGGAGCAATTTCAGTGTGAAGGGCTGGGGGCTCTTGGCTTATTTGTGACACGAGCTGAAGTCTGACATCTTCAGAGCCTTCATAACTTAAATAACATTTCAGCCTATAAGATATTCTTGGGAACACCCATTTCCTAATATCAGAGGCTCTGAGCAAGGGGCTGGAAATATATTCCCTGCATCCAGAGTGGGCAGCTGTGGATTACAGAGGCTGCTCTTGATCTTGCTCTTTATTCATTTCCAATAACTTCTTCAAGGCCACGAGCTTATTCCTGCTCTTTAAAGCAACCTTCATTTCCTAAAGTGTTGCCTAGCACTAAAGTGCTCTGTTAAGCTGCTGCCATGTTTTTCCATTCTGGTAGAAATTATTGTTCTATATAGGTTGATTTTAAGAGTGCCTTCTGGCATCCATTTGGGGAAAAGGCACTACATAAAAGCAAAATCAATACAAGGGACAGTTATATTTCCTGAGCTTTTTCATTAGATGTAAAATATACACATTCAAGGAGGGAGGAGGAAAGAATGTCATTTCTACCCAAACTGAAGGAGGACAAGACAAAGCGTGGGAGAACTTGCATCAATGTTCACTGATGGCAGCACAGACTGTGCACAGGCAGATCTCTGCTCTCAGCACATCCAAACACCCCTACAAACACTGGCCTGTCCTGTGACAGGCATCATTGGGAAAATGCAGAAATAGATCTATTTTAAAAAGATATTGATCCCTTGACTTGTTCTTAATTTTTGTTAAAGCCAAACTGATCACTGGCTGAATATTCACAGGTAAGCTTTGCCTTTGTTCAGCATCAAGAATTTGGCTTGGCATCATTTTATTGTTCTTTTCTTCATTCTTTCTCAAATCTCCACTGAACTCCACCCATGCTATCTTTGCTCAAAACATCCCAAAATATTCATCTTTTGACCTGAGCAGCCTGTCCTTGGGTAAAGTCCTCATCACCTCACGTGATATATTTTCTAAGATTTGCAAGCAAAGAGCTGGAACAAGTTCTGAAAAGCTGTAATCTGTGTTTCTACGATTTTGAACTCAAAGATATTGTAGTAAGTCTTTATCAGAATTAAATCATTGCTGCTTGGTTAAAGCCCAGCTGAAAAATTAAAATTCAGACTGATAAATTAGCCAGTATTCTGACACAAGTTACCAAACTAGAAAGGCAAACATCTTATTTTAGCTTGGAGTAAAATTTCAAATCACAGTGTCCATCAGTATCAGCATGCAATTATGGGAGTGAGGAATTGCACACAAGCCTTTCTTTTTTTCACTCTTTTTTTAATACAAGCCTTCTACAATGGCATTTTCATTAGCAGGAAATACCTGTTGTCTGTAGAAAAATAATTTGTCTTGCTTTTTGAAGACTAAATTACCTTCTCTAAAAGATTAGCTGAAAAACACTGCATAAATTCATAGGCATTCCAGGTTAAATAACAAAGTTTTGCTTCTTTCTGGTGACCCCTAGTGATGCATTTTGTGAGAGAGTTCAAGAGTAAACCCAGCATGTTATTTCTTTCTGAAACACAGATAAGGCATCTGGAAGATTTTATCTGTGTGAGTTTGCCAGTAGCCCATAATTCAGGGAACTGGAAAATAAAGGCCCAGGAAACTTATCAGTGTGTGATTGCTGATTTGAAACCCAGGTGGAGCTGTGGAGGAACGTGAGCTGGCAGCCACAGACAGCACCAAGCAGCAGAACAGCACCTGGAGGACAGCCACTGTCTAAAATCAGCCTCCTGGGTTTAAGGGAACACTTCCATGATGTGCTTATCATCAAGAAGTTTTTACACAGCTCTGCCCATATTTGCCTCATGATCTCAGTGTTGTTATTTAAAGAAAATCCCATCCTGTTTTGGCTCCTCTCAGGGCTCTTGGTGAGGTAAAACAAGAACTGGGCAGCAAAATGGGAGAAAAAGCAACCATTGATAAGAATTTCGTTTTTATTTTTACAGATCTCTGACATAGGGATCAAAACTTATTTCAAACTCATTTCATGAGGCTGCACCAGAAGGATGGATGCCTCTCTCCCTGTTTGCCTGGCCATTCTGTTCCATGACTGAGGCAGAGCTTGCTGAGCAGTAAATCCAGCAGGAGAGAGCTCCTTGCTGCATTCCAGGGAAGGGCTGGGTGGGAGAGCACGAGCCTCCAGCCAGCCCTGCCCTGCAGTCTCACACTGTGGCCCATACAAACAGAATTCCCAGAATGACCAGGTTGGAAGAGACCTCCAAGGTCATCGAGTCCAACCCAGCCCCAGCACCTCCACTAAACCCTGGCACCCAGTGCCACATCCAGGCTCTGTTAAACACATCCAGGGATGGTGACTGCACCACCTCCCTGGGCAGGCTACTCCAGGGCTTGATCAGGAGACATTTGTGTGCCCAAGTCACTCTGCTCAAGCCAAGGGCTGTGAGAGGAGCTTTAGCAGAAGGTTTTGGTGCTGTTGTGCATCCTATCCCTGTCCAGGGACTCTGCTTCCTTCCCACCCTGCCTCATCTCACCTCCTGTTCTCCAGCTCCTGCTCAGTCTTTTCCTTGGATATTTTGTCTCTCCCAGCAACCTTTTTCCAAGGAAAAAGGGTAGGAAAGCATTTCATGCTTCATCTCTAATCACAGAATGACCAGGTTGGAAGAGACTTTCAAGATCATGGAGTCCAACCCAGCCCCAACACCTCAACTCAACCCTGGCACCCAGTGCCACATCCAGGCTTTTTTAAACACACCCAGGGATGGGGACTCCACCACCTCCCCAGGGAAACCATTCCAGAACTTTGTCACCCTTCTGTAAAAAACTTAATCGTAGCAGCAAGGTGGAACTTTACATTTTTAGCAGTTCTTTTGCATGTCTCTGTACCCTGCTCAAACAATTGAGTCTTGGTTTGGCAGCACGTGAAAATAGAAGAGTGTGTGTCTAATTTTAAACTTGTGTTATTTAACATGCAATACCATGTGAAACTCAAGGCTGTTGGTCCTGTCCAGCCCCACTGATTTTCACTGGGAACAGAACAGCCATACAGTGAACAGAGTTTGGCTCATTTTTTCATTGTAACAGCTGTCCTCAAACTCATTTTCATTAAAAAAACATTGAGATCAGCCTTACATGTCACAGATTCCCCTTTGCATAGTTTTACATTTTTTTCTCCTGAATCGACCTATTGAAAAAATAACATTCATCATCTTGATATCTGCATTACTAACGCAAAGGAAGGCAAGAAAATTCCCCTTCTGTTTTTATAGCAGAAAATTTATTGCAGGTTGCCAGAATCTGGAGTGATTAAGTCATATTAAAGACATTTCTGTCTTCTGAAATTTTATATTTGGTTAAAGAACACGGTTTGATTTTGTATGTGACAATATTTCTTCACTGTAATACAAACATTTCTGTCCTTCCCCAATGGGTCACAATGAAGTCAATAAAATATGCACAGAAGAAATGCAAGCAGCATTTGGCTCAATATAAAGATTGATAATGTAACCACCTAAAAAAAGTACTTTTTATCATCATAAGTCTCTCCTGGTTTTTTATAGTTTTCAGTGAGCAAAACAATCCATCATACTTGAACTTCATACACGTTCCTGGAGCCAATATTTAGTACAAGTCAATTTTTAATTATGATATTTTTATAAAACCTACAATTTATTTCCTGACTTTGTAAAACACTTTAAACAGCAAGCCCTGGATATAAATTATGCAAATCTCGAGGGACCCCAGATTCATTAATCTGACTGGATTCCACAGCAAAGCAGAGCACAGCACAATTGCCTGGCTCTCCCTCTGACACCCCAGAGCAGCAAAGATGGGTACAGCACTGAGGCACAGTGGGAAATCACCATTTTCATTTACAGCAGAGTGATTTTTAACCTTTTGAATAAAGTGCCCATTATGCTTAGAATGCCTGTTGCACTCTCCCTTTTAGGGCTAAAGGAAAATGGGTTTTTAACAGTGAAAGGAGTACAAAGGTTCTCATCTACAGTACTGCACAAGGAGCAGGGAAGCCCTACTCCAAAACACTGAGCTTCACAGTCAGCCTGTCCCTGAGCTTGTGGCTGTGCCATTGCTACAGAAAGCCACAGCCAACCCTGTTGGCAGCAGAAGGAAATCTGCCCAGGAAGGCTGAGAGCCCTTTGGGAGCAGCAGCCTTGTGCTGGCTTTCCCCCTGACTTTCTGCTTTGAAGGGAAACCACAAATGCCACTCGTGCCAAGCCCCTTCCCCATGGCCTTTTACTGCTACAGCCCAGAGGCTGCAGAGCTGCTAGAATGGCTTTTCCCCCAAGCTGTGTGAAGCACAAACTCCCTTCTCCTTCCCATCTCCCATTCTGCTCCTTTCCCAGGCGATCTTGCCGCTCCCGACCCAGCACCTGCTCCTCTCACTTAAGCCAGCTTGTCTGTGCCTCCTTTCAAACATTTTTCTTTTGGTTGTCCAGCTGTTGTCTCTTTTGGTGGCCACCCCAGTCCTCTCCAGCTGCTGTCTCCTCAGGCACAGCTGTGCTGGCTCCATCCCCATCCCCTCCTTTGTGTGCATGGACATGGCCTGCATCCTTCTGGAGCTGATGCTGCTAAAGCAGCATTCAGCTATGGCAAGGACAACAACACAGAGCAGGGATGAATGAGGATAATTTTTGCTCAGGCACAGGAGAGAGAATCACAGGATTTAGCCTGGGTTCTTTAATAAAAAGAGTATTTTGTGTGTCTCTATTTATTTTTTTTTCTTATGAAAGTAGGATGGGGTTATTGGCTGGGTCTCAGGCTGCATGGACTAACATCACCCAAGTTCCTGTAGACCAAAGAGAAGAGGAGCTATTGGAAGGCAAAGCACCCTGGCTGTTGATCCTTTCCAGCTTCTCTTGCTGCCAGTGCCTTTTCTTTCACTTTGTGAAGGTCTGTGCAGGAGACCAGCAGGTGAGAGGGAGCAACTGCAGCATCTTAGGCTGTTGCTAAAATGTCGTTGGAGTAGAGCACGATAGCTTAAAAAAAATAAATAAATCCAATGGCTTTTTTACCTTTCCTAGGGGACAATTCCCACACACTCCATTCTTTTTTCAGCACTTGAAACAGTTTCTCTTCCTATTTACAGAGTAAGATATACAGTCTGTGCTTCAGTTCGTATTTTCTGAACTTCAGATGCTCTTCTCCATATTCAAATATCTCCCAGGCAAATGCATATCCTTATTTATACTCCTTATATTAACCCAGTTACATGGTGACTATAAAATTCCATAATAAGAAATAAGAGCTCTCATTGCACATTCACAAAGCCCTCCAAAGAACAGAGGAAGAACAGGCCATAAGCCTCATAAATCCAACTTAATTTATTCATAGGAAGAGTGTAAAAATCGGATATTTTTATATTCCAGGATATTTATGATAAGATGGTGAATGTATAAACCTCCCCCAACAATAATTCAATAATTGATGATAAAATAACAAAATAGATAACAGGTTTCAAAGTTCTTGCATCAGAAGAGTAAAATATTGTAAACAATAACATGGTTGGTAAGCATTCAATCAAATCTGCAGTGGGTGAGGGCAAGAATATATCTTCAAAACTTTCAGAGCTCTCCGATCCCCTGATCCAGAATCTTCCAGCCTCACTGCTTCAGTGTCTGCAGCAATAGGCAGACATTTTCCTTTCATTAAATATACCCCAGTAACCTGGGGGTTGGGGGAGAGATTCTTACATCGTGGTCATTTTCGGTCTCCAGAGAGTTTTTCAGGCATTATATGCACGGGAGAAAGAGGGTGGCAGGAGAGACCTGTTTTCCCAGTCAGTGTGGCTGGGACTATCTCTGTTTTTTTGCCTGCCACACAGAGGACTTGTTTTGGTCACACCCATGTTCTGAGACAGAGAAAAGTGAGGATTTGGCTAATGCCAGCACACAGAGCTCCCTCAGTGACAGCACAGAAGCCCCTCCTGAGCCAACCATGCCATGGCTCTTGCTCAGATCAAGTCTCTTGCTATAGAGGCAAGGGACAAATCCATCTTGGAAAAAAAGCTATTTTGCTCAAATCACCTAGCTCTTTACCTTTCAAAAGAAAGAATGTCCCTATTTTCCACCTCAAATATGTTCACAGATGTTGCTCTGAAAGCAGATGTTCTCACCACATTCTCCCCTACCCCGAGCTCCCCTCCCTGCTATGCACATATCAGCAACACAAAACGCATCCTCGCTTTCCCTTTTGCTAGGCTAAGCAAATTAATTTCAACCTATACTTTAAAAGCAAGCTCTTCATTCTCCTGATTATCCTAATAGCCTTTCCCACTGCTTGTGCAAATCAGAACAAGCAGGCAGGGATCCAAATGAGCTCTGTACAGTGGCACTAATTTAACTGTTGCTCTCCTGTATTTCCAGCACCGAGAGCAGCTCTTCACACTGCAGTGGGAACAGTCACCTTGTGATCAGATAGTACAGCCTTTTTTTATTGACCCAATTCTATTGTTAATTCTCAGGTTTGCTAATGTACTGCTCTGCCCTAGGAGTGTTCAAGGCTCATTTGTATGTGAGCAGGACTTAAAAGGGTTTTGGGAGAGTATTCTGGATAGCTGTGGATAAGACATGTGCCTGCTCAATTCAATGGTATTTGCCGGAGGAAGGAGGGAAATGAATGTGCAGCAACAAAGGAAATTCTGTGACTCAGCTAGAAAGGCAAAAAGCAGGAATCCAGTAAATATCAGTCTTTAGGATAATAGCTCTCACTGCTCAGCTGTTCTTCACAGGTTCCTTATCTAAAGCCTCTGTGGCACTCACTGAGGAGAGAGAATTCAACCCACAGTGCCTCACAGGAGAAAAGGATGCATGCTCTGGGCCCACTTCTCAACCACTCAACAGTTATGAATGCTTTTTCTTGATCATTCAGATTAGTAATCAAGCAAACAGGACTTTCCTACCTGGAAGCAAGCTTCTGATTTACAGTATTTCTGCTTATAGAACCAATTTCTCCTGTTTAAGATTGTTCAAGTGTTTGCCAAGGTCAGTTTTCTGTCAGGGGCCAGCAATGCAAAATTTGTGCTTGTGTGATTTTGTGTGATTATGAAATCCTCTTGCTGCTCTCAAAAACTGCAGCACAAGCAATCATTCCTGCTTTGTTCTTCCCCATTTAAGGACTGTGAAACACTCCATGAAATGCAAATGCAGATCCTCCTGCTCCTTGCCTGACAGCAGCTTACAAAACTGATGGGGAATCTCTTCACAGCTCTACTTTATTTTTTTTCCCCCCAGGCATCTAGGTGAGTTTTTCTCTAGGAAATATAAGAATCCCTGCCTGCCTTTTTAAAATCCAGCTTAGGGAGCAGCAGCCAGCACCACCAAAGCCCCTGTAGTTTTCCTGCCTCCACCTCCCAGAAGAACAAGCCATGCACACGTCTAGGAGGGACCAATCCCAACCCTTTTTTCATAGTCAAAGAGGGGTTCTGAAGCAGCAGAACAACAATCCCATAACCCAGGTGGCCTTGGGGACCAGCACAAGTCCCTTGTCCCTTGCTGTGCATTAAATACAGGAAAGTCAGACTAAATATAGACATGTTGAAATAAAACACCTCTTTCTAGAGTGAATCAGATAATAGTTTTATCCAAGAGCTGAAGGAGAAGATTACTTATTGCTGTCTGGTGTCTGCAGAGAGCCACAGTTTCATCTTAATGATGCTCTGGCATTCACACTTCAGTCCTCAGCAAGCACTCACAATTAACATTAAAAGGGTCCTACTTATGCATTAGTTTCTGTATTTGACTCGAAGAGACAGATGAATAAAAGTAAATAAATGTGAACTGTTAAAGCATGGGACTCAATATGGCTCTGGAAACAGGAGATGGAAGTTTTAATTGCAGACAGAAAGATTTGGAGATCACTGAGCTCGCCTCCAGCCGACTCAAATGGCTGTGGTTTCCCAAATCAAACCCCAGAATTTACAGCCAGGCTCAGCACCCACTCTGCTCAGATCCTTTTCCACCAGCAGTAATGACCACTAATGAAACAGCCACAAGCCCAGGTGGCTCTCCTGCAAATGTACATTTCAGAGCCCCAGACCTGATCCTGCAGCTGCCAGCTTCACCCTGGGAAAACCATTAGCAGCTGGCTTCATGTCTAGGAAAAGAAAATGAAATATGCTGCATTTTCACAGCCATCAATCAGCAGATGCAGTGCCAGGAAAGCTTCATAATGATGTAGATATCACCAAGTGACTTTGCAAAAAAGAAAAAAGTAAGTATTTTTTGGAGGAAAACGTATGCAAAAAACCCCAACAACAGATGAGCTTAGTGCACACTTGTGTGTGGTGTGGTCCTTCCTTGCTTGGGCAGGAGAGGATTGAGGTCAGAAAGCACCTCCCCAGCCAGCCAGCGTTCACCCTGCTCCCTAAGGATGGCAGCAGGAGGGCACATTTTAGCCTCAGCACCACTGGAGCCACGGCAGGGGCTCAGCCCCAACCTCACATGATTAAATGAGTGCCTTTTCCTGCCCTGCTGAGCTTCCTATTATTCTATGGAGAGCAGAGTTCTGAGAGCAGAAAACCTTAAAATGAAAAAAAAAAGATGGAACTTAAGAGTTGCACAATGATGCAAGTAAGCCCACAAATAAATTTAAAAAAATAAAAAATCAATGAATAAAACGTCACTTTTGGCATTTGATTGGGTTTTCTTTTTCTTAATGTTCTGCAAAATGGCTGAAAATTATCAGCAGCATCACTGGTCCTAAGTGTTGTATTTCCAAATGTTTTTTTTCTGCTTTTACCCCTTTTTATTATCTTCACTGTTTTCCTGAGAGAGACACTGAAATACCTGGCATGAGTCATGCTGTGAGCAATCCTTCTGTGAGAACTGAACGAGAACAGGCTGATAACAAGGGTGATTTCATTAAAAAGAGCTCAGCCCGGTGGCTGGTTACACGGGATGCTATTGAAATTATGCATGCAGAACCCCAGCTCTGTCATATTGGTTTAGCTCATGTTTTCCATGGCACAGGAGAAAGTCTCTTTGTCAGTTCAGTGGAGAAAGGTTGGAGATGATTGAGGTAAAACAGCAGGAGGAGACCAATATGATTAAGTCACACGGCCAACTGCCCATGTATAACACGGTAATGGAGGGGAAAGCAGAGGGCAAGCTAAAATTAAGTCAAAAGGACACAGGAGGCAAGAGGCTACACGTATAGGACATGGAGAGGATGTGAGCTGGTTTGTACAGCAGGCAGAGTGCAGAATTGCCATGCCCTGTACTCAGATATTTCCTGTTAATATTGATGGGAACTCTGTACCCACTTATGCTGGAATGGACAGTCTGTTTAGTGAGCAGGCATGGAGAGAGGTATGTTTAATTAATTTTACAGTCATGGGCAGAAAGGTCAGATGACAGCCTGTGAGTAAAATCCCCAGCAGCCAGATTGGACAAGAGAATTAAAAAAAAAATGTACAAAGAAAAAAAAAAGTATTTGAGAGGAAAGCAAGGTCAAGTCTGGACTCACTCTGGTGGTTGTTCACACCTCTCCAGTAGAAAATAAGGTCTTAATTTTGCTGCAGGTCACCAGGTAAGAGCAGCCTCATTGCAGGAAACCTTGGTCACTTCAGAGACAACACAGTTCACTTGAATTGTTCCCTCTGGATAGAACAGTGCAGATACAAAGCCACAGAGCAGATGCTCACATGAGACATGGTACCAGCACTGAAGAGAGAGCAGCACTGCCTGGCACAATCAGACACCCACCACACACCTCAGCAGTGGAAATGGCTACAAGTGCATGTGGTCATTGACAGGATATTCATTACTCTGTCCTTTTCCAGTGGAACAGTGACAGATGGAGGTACAATCCCAGGCAGGAAGGAAAGACCCAACTCTTTCCAAGGCAAGGAAGCACTCAGAGCCCTGAAGAAGCTGATAGGACACTCCCAGGGCAGCAGCTGGCTATTCCTCATGGCCACAGATGGTGGAGAAAAAGGGAGAGCAGCCTGAGCAGGGCTGCAATAGGGATAGCCATGATTTAACTGGTGAGACACCTTGTCTGGTGATCATTGTTCACAAAACTCCCTCCACCCTGAAGAAGCTGACAGGACACTACCAGGGCAGAGCAAATATTTCCCCTTCCATCTATAAACACGTGAAGTCACAGTGGGAAATTCTCACCAAGCAGGAAACCCCAAATGTGCAGCTGCAACCCCAAATTGTGCCTCTGCAATTTGCTCCTGGTGCCTGTAAATGGTGCTCCAGCCCTGTGGCATCACCAATTTCTGGAGGACTGGTGCTTCCTGCAGCTCCCAGGACAGATGACACTCCACTGCAGAGCAGTGAGCCAGTATTTCATGTCACTCTTATTGTGAGCACGTGGCTTTAATGCATGCATTGCTCAAAGTAGCAAAACCCATCTTGGAAATGCTATTTCTTTTCAGACAGTATAATAAAGAAGAAAAAAGCCTAACTGGGTACTTAATTTGCAGTCATTAATTTACTTTCATAGCCTTTGTAGGGTGAAGGCAAAAAAATATCAATGTTAAAGGCAAAGGGAAGTAGTGCAGAGCCATTAAGAGGGAAAAAGAGCAGGTAATAGAAAGGGAACATAAATGCATTCAAATTCTTTTTTTGCTTCGTTTTTCTCAGAGACATTTCATTACAATCAGATATTTAGCAGTTTATTTCAAGACCTTAATAAAAACACAAGGCACAAAAACGAGAGAAAGAGCTAAAAATGGCCATACCACCATGAGTAAAAAAACCAAATCATTAGAAACAAAAGTTGCCTTCAAAAATGAACACAGAACTTCTGACATCCAAAGGGCAAAAACAGAGGCAAAAATTCAGTGCTTAACAAGAAAAAGTGAAAAAAAAAGGATGGTCTGAGATGCTACAAACCAGCCAGACTGCCTTCCATGCAGGTTCCTCCTAATGATTTGCAACTTGCAGAGTCATTAGGAAAAATTAAGACTGGAATTTGTTACTGAGCACAGTGCACATAAACCACAGCAACTCATTAGACCTGTGCACATGGATTTGAGAGGCCACAGCTGGACAACTGTGACTAATTTTGATCATCCTACTGAAATAAAGCTGGACAAATTAGAGGCAGTTCAGAAAGCGAGCTGCAATGCTAACAAGGGACCTGGAATGTGACCTGAAAGGAAAGTGAAAAGGAAATGAGCTTACCTCAGAGAAGGGAGCACTGGAAGGGGCTGTGGTTATTCTTCTTACATGTGGAGCAGAGAGACAACAGTTGGGTGTTCCTCATGGCCACAGATGGTGGAGAAAGAGAGAGAGCAGCCTGAGCAGGGCTGGAATAGGGCTGATGATTTAAGTGGTGAGACACCTTGCCTGGGAGATCACTGTTCACAAAACTCCTTCACCTGGAACTGGAAGAGAGCAGGGAAACCCCCAGGTGCATGGCTTAGCAACCTTAAATCCTTCCTCAGAAAACAGGGAAATAAGGGAAAAGCTGGATTATTAAGAGACAATTGCAGCATGTGAGCCAATTCTCTTTTCTTGCAGCATTACTGGTCTAGTAAGAGGCAAGTGTGAGGTGTGGGGTATCCTACCTTCACCAACACCTCCAGGACAAGAAGTTAATTGTTTTTGTTAATTTGTAATAACAGAGGCAGGCAAATGGGGCTGAGTGTGTCCCATCTGCTGAGGTCTCTGACCTCTGGACCCAGAGCTGCCCAAAGCAGAGCCAGGCAGAGGGCTGCTCTTCCCTTTCATGAAAAGCACAGAGACTTTTTTCCCACTCTTTCACACTGCAATGAAACAAATTCTTTTGAAACATTTAGTAAAAGCACACAGAAAGAGAGGGAAAGGGAGAAAGATCCTTTTCTCCTCCCCTTTTCCCCACATCCACAACCCCCTAGTAGCTACCAGCCCAGGAGCTAGTGACATTAATTTGGGAAGTTTTGCTCAGGCAGACCCAGAGCAGAGCCCAGGCCCCTCATTTTGTGTTTTCTCATGTGCTTTGATTATGCCAAAGTGCAGAGCTTTCTCCCTTTTCTCTTCTCCCTTTTTGCCCTCCAGCAATTCTGTACTAAAAATCACACAACAAGAACTTCAATGGAGAAACACACTCTGTGAAAACCTCAGCTGTGGCGAGTCAACATTTTCCAACAAAGGAAAAAAAAAAAGATTTTCATCAGAAAGCTCACAGCCTGCTCCAACCCCAAGATTCCAGAGGCAGCTAACTTTAAGTGCCTCGTATTTCTGCATATCAGGGTCGTCAGTCAGGCGCCCAGAAAACAAGGAGCACAGGAGTAATGATCACCTCTGACACGGCTGGAGTGACTTATCCAGCATGACACAGCCCCCGTGGCAGCCCTATCCATCACCTCCTCGGGCCAGCATTCCTGGAGTCATTTTTTCCCTCCAAAACATCAATACTAGCTAACATTTTTTAAACACTGCCATCCATTTCAGTCAATCTTATTCTTCATAATTTCAGTTTCTTTCTGTTGGGAAATTGGAGCGTATTTCACAGTGTGAAGTGTCAGGAGAACAACTGCGTCAAGGAACAACATCCTTTCCCTTGCCACTTATATTTGTTTGCTCTGGCAAGATGTACACAGCCACCCCAGCAAGAGATTAACTGTTCTGATGCACCACCACAGCCTGAGAACCTCTCAGACATACTAAAAACCTCAACATTCAAAACCTCTGCATGAGCAGAAATCAGATTTTTAGGCAGTTTGCTCTTGCTACCCAGCCTTCTGCTGCTTTTTTTCTTCCTTCACAACATTAGATCATTTAGATAAAATCTTAATGGTGGAGCTGCTGCTTGGCTAGGTTCTCCATGCCATTGCCTTAGCCTATTTATATGCAATAATCTCCCCAAGAGCTTATACTTTTCACTTTTATCAGGCAAAAAACATGCTGCAATTAACATATAGTATCTCACTCTATTTACCTGCTACTGAATCCAAATACTCAGGGACAAGGTGTTAGCAAGGAGAGAGTAAAACAAGCCCAGAAAATCCATGCCAAGCTCTAAACAGACAGGAGTGTGAAGAAGCCCCCCTTGTTGCTGAGCAGCAGGGGAATACTTGGAATCCTCTCCTCAGAGGGACCTGAGACATTCCCCCTGAGGAGCACAGCTCCAGCACTGGGAGCTGCTCAGAGAGATAAGTGCTTAGCCAAAACAACCCAAAACAACCCAAAATGACCCCAAACAAGCTCTCTGCTAAGAGCACACACCCATTTCACAGAGGTTATCCCGTGTGTGACAATCCCTGGGGGTGCTGTTGGATGCAGGGACATTAAATGACCTTCCCCAGTCCCCTCCTGCCCTGTTTGCTTTGAGCTTCCATTGCAGTGCCCAAGAGTCCTGTGGCTCCTTGCTGCTCAGCTTGGACCTCAGGACAGCAAGGCCAGGCAGTCTGTTCCCAGAGCATCCCTCTCTTTCTCCTTCTGGCAAGGTTTTGCTCTGTGGCCAGGGATTTCACCCCCCTCTCAGTGTGAGAGGTGCTAACTCAGCTGTAGTGCTAATTTTACCTGGGCCAGAAGAAGTGATTAATTGGTCTGTTTATTCTGTTCAGTCTTGACATTGTTTGTTAACAGGTCCAACTTGTGCTTGATCTGGCAGGAAAACATGAACTCTTATTTTAGCTACTATAAATATATAATAACTATATAATATAGTTGTTATGCACCTATCTTTTAAAAAGGGTGCAAAGCAGTCTCTTCTGCATATTTCATGTGCACACCCATATGATGACATGTCAGTACTTTGCATCCCATTCTCAGAGGAAAGGAGATTTAGCTTAATGACTATTTGCAGAGGCTTTTGCAAAAAGCTGGGCTGTCTTTTCTCATGTAATCACAGCCAAAATATCCTGCTGTTGTAAGAAATCTTGGAAAGGACTTTGGTGATGTGAAAATACTGCAAATCATTATTGCAAACAAGATTTAATCTGTATAAAAATCTATGTCATTCTTGGCATGTACCCACAAGGTCTATCTCCCAAGAAAAGGTTTGCCTTGAAAGAGAAAAGGTAATTTGTCCTGCCTTAGAAGAGGATTTTAAATGATGGGACACATTCCAAGAATAGGTCTGAGAAGAGAATATGGAGACTGCAACCCTATGATCAGAGAGATAATGTTTTTGGTCCCTGATTAAAGAGAAAAAATCCACTTTGATGTGCTCTCTGCAGCCAGGAGTCATGATGAATAAGCAACAAATAGCAAGAATTGAGCTTGAGAGAAGCACAGAAATGAACTGGTGCTCGTGGCCACTGGAGCCAGGCCTGCCCTGCCTCACCCATGGCAGTGATGAGACCCCAGTGGCAGGTCAATCAGCACATTTCCATTGGCACCATGAAGAGCTGCAACCCAAAAGGTCCAAAATGGTGGGAAGGGCAGCTCAGGATGGATGAAGACTGTGGTGCTGGTGAAGAAATATGGAAAAATCTTGAAGGAGTATCTAGGGGAGGTATTCATTTATGTGCTTGTACTGTATGGGAGATAAATTAGAATGAGATGTCCTTGCTTGAGGTGATTTGCATTTTGGACCTGGCTGTCTCACAGCCAGAATTAAAATAAATAAATAAATAATAATAATAAAAAAAAGATTATCCTACAAAGCATGTCATGTGATTGAAGGAAATGGAGATAAGGAAAACAAAACCACAGGGATAATTCTCCTTGGAGCAAACCCAACATTGTGAGCACCCTTGGGAAAGTGTTTTGGGTTAACAGGGGTTCAAATGGCACCAGTGACAATTTTCCCCACGTCAGCAAGATCTACCATAATTTCATTTTGAATCTGACAAGCTCTTTAGCCCAGAGAAAAAGAGCTATATTTTTCTGGAAGTTTATTTTTTTTTCCTTTCCTTTCAATGTCTTTGCAAACAAAGTGCCTCAATGCCTCCTTCTTCCAAAACGTTTAATTTTAGGCTGAAGAGGAGTTTAGCTTGATTTTTAACATTATCAATCATTCTCTGTGATTTTAAAGATTTTATTTCTCTGGGAAACTGGAAGGATTTTACTTTAAATGGAAAAAAGTAACTTTTCCTCAGTGGACCAGCGAATTGCAAATCATCTGCAATTCACACTAAATCTTCTGTATGCTGGTAACATCTGTTCCACAGTTGCCTTTTTTCAAAATTTACAGCAGCACACCATGATAGCCATGTCTTTCTGTCCCTCCTACATGCAATCCTTCACTTTCTGCTTTGCTCTGGGAGCTGTCTGTGCTTATATTATTGCAGCAGAGAAATGCAGAACATTAGCATCTGTTAATCCTTTTATACCTCAAGCCTCCACATGTTTGTCCAACTCTGCTTTTCATTGTGCCCTCATGTGTCTGGAATAGCCTCAAAATTCCAGATACAGCAAAATAACCCATGAGTGTATCCTGGCCCTGTGGTGCTGCTGGGGGGCTATTTTAGAATTGAGAAAATTCAGTGGTTTAAGTGTGTTTGCTGGATCCCTAGGAGCAAATTTTACCCCACTTTGCAGGGATTTAGCCATTCAGATGTTATTAATATCAAGCCGTGCTGCTGAATCTACATGTTCTGTAAGGGAATAACCTAGATTTGAGTGCCTTGCTCTGCACCAGACATTTATTTCAGCATATAATAGAAAGGATGAAATGGAACTTGACTTTAGCCTACAGTGTTACTGTGGCATGACTGAGGAGCAATGAGAGGCTAAGGAATATCTAGCAGAGATCTTCACAGTAAGTTTGGACTCTGGATTTCCTTCCACACCACATTTTAAAGCCTTTGTGGGTTAAAAATGGAATCCTAGAGTAGCCTGAGTTGGGAGGGACCCACAAGGATCATGGAGGGAGAGTTGAGAGATCATCCCAGAGAGCTGCAGTCCATGGCAAAAGGGGTAAGCTTGCTTAAGTAACATGGGGTGAGAATGAGAGAGTCCAGCAAGGAGGCACCAGAACACTTGAGTATTATACCTGTAGGCTAGTGCACACTGGCTTTCAAAGTGGCATTTGAAGTTTTAGGGGCATCTAAACCTTCTCTGAACAGGGTTAATTGCAGAAAACTACAGAAAGCTTGCTGCCAGGACTTCCAGGCTAAGACTTAGCCTGTGTGCCTGTGCAGGATATCAGCAGATGCCAGACAGGTCTACCTGCACAACCCCTCTGCTCTCCAACCAGCTCCTAGAATAGAATCACAGGATCACAGCTTCATTAGAGTTGGAGAAGGCCTCTAAGATGATTGAGTCCAACCTCTGGCCAAACACCACCTTTTGAAATAGACCAGAGCCACATGCAGTCAATTCTTGAACACCTCCAGGGATGGTGACTCCACCACTTCCCTGGGAAGTCCATTCCAATGCTTAACAACCTTTTCAGTGAATAAATGTTTCTGATTTCCAGCCTGAACCTCCCCTGGCACAGCTTGAGGTTACATCCTTTTGTCATAAAACAACTCATAAAACACAAAATGACCAAAGCCTGACACTCACTAGGTTTCACATAATCAAATTTTACAAGTTTCAAAAGCAACTCAGCAATGACTGCAAATTGCTAAAGAATAAAGTAGCAAA
>JAYDZK010000274.1:5112949-5145800 GCA_034509185.1 Euphonia xanthogaster
GGCATTACCTGAGGAATCTGGGGGGATCACACATTGGCAGGATGCAGGCATTACCTGAGGAATCTGGGGGGATCACACATTTGGCAGGATGCAGGCATTACCCGAGGAATCTGGGGGATCACACATTTGGCAGCGTTTCAAACGCCGCGCCCAGGGAGCAGACAGATTGCTGCAAGAATTCCAATCAAAGCCTCGCTCACACCTCACAATGCACAGACTCATTTTTCAGCTGCAAACGTTCCTGTTGACAGCTATCCAACTTTGTAATTAGTGACAAGACAGGGAACACTCGGCACTCCAGGTGCACCTCCATCCAAGGGGTCCCCTGGCTCTCACCAGACACTTCTGCAGGGTGGGATGTGCTGCCCAAATGGATTTTCAAAGAGTCCCAGGAGGGGGACTCCAGGTCCCAGCAGGAGCAGGGGGTCCACCATACCAAGAGCTGCAGTATCCCATTCTCCCACCCTCCCTAAAGTGCCACTGAGCCACTTTCCCTCTCAGGGGATCTCTGAGGTCTCAAAACAGCACAGGGGGCATAACTCCAGCACGTCCTTGTGCTTTGCTGGAGCTGTGGCACTCGAGCTCTGGCTGCTCTGCTCCTTTCACTGCCCAGCCCCTCTCCCTGCCCCTCCCTAAGCAGGGGAGCTGGGATGGGTGCTCTTGTATTTGCAGGGTTCCCTGAAGAAGGAAGGAATGATGAATGTGACTCTGTGTTCTTAGAAAGCTAATTTATTATTTTATGATATTATATTAAAGAATACTATACTAAACTATACTAAAGAAGAGAGAAAGGATATTTACAGAAGGCTAGAAGATGATAATGAAAACTCATTACTCCTTCCAGAGTCTTGACACAGCTTGGCTGTGATTGGCCATTAAGTCAAAACAATTCACATGAAACCAATGAAACAAGCACCAGTTGGATAAGCAATCTCCAAACACATTCCAAAGCAGCAAAACACAGGAGAAGCAAATCAGATAATTATTGTTTTCCTCTTTCTCTGAGGCTTCTCAGCTTCCCAGGAGCAAAACCCTGAGCGAAGGGATTTTTCCAGAAAATATGACAGTGACAGGTGCAGGAGATGAGGGCTGGGGGATCAGCATCCCACCCTGCCCCTTCCCTTTCCCTGCTGGAAAGCTGCTGACACAGATCCACAAATAACCGATAGCATGAAGGTACCAGGGAGGAGGGTGTTTTGTAAAGCAGAACACAGCCTACTTAAATAATGAATTAAGAGGCATCAAAAATGCGTATGTAAAAGGACAGAGAGGGAAGGGCTGATATTTTAGACTATGCTAGACCACAATGAATAAATTATAAGAAAGTCTGAATACTTTACTAAGTATAAAGATGTCTAGCAAAAGAAACCACTCTTTTCATCCCCCACTGGGTCCCAAATGAAGACAGAGCTGAGCAGGCTCAGCTGATCGGTGAGGTTTTCTTTCCATGTACATTTTCATCTGGACTGAGGCAGTTTCATTTAACAGCATCCACGCTGTCTTTAAGCCTTTCACACCACAGACAGGCTTGCTTATTTTTCTGACGCCGCTGAAGTTCTCCCAGTCATAACAAACTAAGAACACCCAGGCAGTGTGACAGAGATGAAGTGAGGGGTAGGAGGCACATTTCATTGTGCTATCGAGGCCTGGGTGCAGTAATTGGTGAGGAAACAATTGGGAGCTGTCAGCTCACAACACACGCCCTGGTGCTGACTGCTGTGCACAGCCCTGGATGTGCAATGAGTGATGGCCACTGTGGCCACCACTGCCCCCTTACTGTGCCAGGCTCCTCCCAGAGCCCTGAGCAGCACAGCCAGCCCTCCCTGTCCCTCACAGCCCCCTCAGTCCCCTCCTGCCTGTCCCAAGGGCTGGGGCAGGTTCCTACACCTGACACGTGAACATGATGAGGATTTTAATTACCTGCAAGATGCACAACAAATCCAATGCCAAACAGGCAGAGCTGCCCACACTTCACTACACGTTCAGGGTCTGCCCATGATCCTCACCTGACACAGATCCACGGAGAACGGCCCAGAGGTGATGAATTGTGCAGTCATTTACTGACCATCATTGTCCATGGCAGCCTTCCTCTTCCCACAGGATCTGCCCACCAGACAGTTCTGAACTGCTGTTAGTCAGCATGGAGTTCTTCAGGTTAGAAAAGACCTTTGACATCATTGAGTCCAACCATTAAGCCAGCAGTGCATCAGTGAAAGCAAAATGAGAGTTTAGGTGTTTCCTCACATATGACTCCACCACCAAAGCTGACAAAGGGACACCTTGCATCACATCAGCCTTATTTCAGTGCTTCCATCACGTTGGAAACCTCACCTGCTTTCCACCCTTCTTGCATGGCAACACAAACAATTCCTACCCTGTATTAACGTTCACAGCTTGTTTTAATTTTGCTCAGCTGCTGAAAGCTGTGGATCAGATGTCAGGCAGACAAATCATCTCCCCTGGCTTTAGCCAATGCAAAGGGATAATGCTGGACACCACAGCCCTCCTTGGGCAGCCAGAGCCCTGTGTCAGCTCAAAGCTTCCCAGAGCTGCAAAGAAAAGTCAACCAACCCCATCTTTAGCGACCAGTTGGGGGATAAATTTGGAAAGGGAGCAATCTGCAAAGCTCAAATATTTTTCTTTAAAAACAACTGTCTTTGTGGTGTTTGTTTTTGTTTTTTGTTTTTTTTTAATAAACAGAATAACAACTCCATCATTTTTCAATATTTTCTTACCATTTTACACATGTCAGTGGCCCATATTTCCATGACACCAGGTGCATGTGCACACAATCACCCTTCCTAGTGATCTGCACTGGGGAAGTGATCAGGTAGTGGAAGGTGCAGGATATATTGCACGGCTGGGTGATGTGCTGCATGAGTGAAAATCAAGACTTTGCAGCAAAACAGGAATGGCATTAACTACTAAAAGGTGACAGTCTGGCACAAAGTGGTTTTGGAACAAAACATGGAGCAGGATTTTTTTACAAAAGATTACCTAAAAATTATTTTCCTACTAAGTTGCTTAAAGAAAAACTGAAGAAAACTATACCAATATTACAGCGTCTGAATCATTCTAGGCTAAAAGCTAAAATCTCCGTGGATTAATTTTTTGCTTCTACAAACAGGAAGGAGGAAAAACAAGACCATGACTGCAAGAGCAGTTGCTTTGTCGTCGGTGAGCAGATTCTGCATGTGAAATGAGATTCCCTTTGAGCGTTGGGAAGGGCTCTAGTGACACCTACTGCACTCTGCTACAATAGGTGCAGAAAGCTCTCCTGCCTTACCTGGGCATAAGAATGCACCGAACAGGGTGTCCCTGCAAGGCAAGGGGCATTTCCAGCCTGCAGGGACCCCCGAGGTGAGGCTGTCCCCTGCCAGCATGGCTCCGGGGCTGGGGTGACCTTCTGCAAGCACCGAGACACAGACACAGCCCCAGCAGTGCCAGGAGAACGTGGGCAGAGCCAGCAGATTTCAGCTTCTGAAATGGCGATGAGCAGTGTGGAATTGTGCAGTCTGCAAGCCAGAAAAGAGCTTTTACATCGAGTCCAGCCTGTACCCCAGCATTGCCAGGACCACAACCAAGCCATGTCCCCCGTGCCACACCCGTGTGTCCATCCATCCCCCAGGGATGGGGACTCCATCACTTCCCTGCACAGCCCCTTCCAACATTTGACAACTTCTGGTGAAGAAATTTCCCTAATGTCCATTCTAATCCTCCACTGGCACAAATTAAAGCTGTTCCCTCTCCTCCTGTCCCTGTTCCCTGGGAGCAGAGCCTGTCCCCTCCTGTCAGGGAGCTGTGCAGAACCAGAAGGTCCCCCCGAGCCTCCTTTTCTCCAGGCTTTACCAGTGATGATTGATTTAGCAAAATTTCGGGGTTTTCTGTATGTTTTCTTTACTGAGACTGGTTCTATTCAACTCCGACTTTATTATCAGCTCAATCTAGAAAATAAGTGATGCATTCTCAACTTTCTCTTTTAAAATCCTGGCTGAACATCATCTTTTGCTCAGTTTTCAACAAACCCAACCCTCCAACACCTGGCAACCAAAATTAACATTTCTGACACTCTTTTGTTCCCAGGTGATGGGGGAGCTGAGCTCCAGACAATTGATTTCTCACCCACCACTCAAAAGCTCTATGCACTTTGTATACTACATAATTAAGTACTTTTCTAAAAGGCCAAAACAAGGTCTGATTTGAAAAATAAAAAAGTCAAAAGAACAATGCCACTGTAGAAGTTATACATATTCAAAACAAATTCATTCTCAATAATAGTGCAATTTACCTTTTTTCTACTTCTCCTCTTTTTTGATTTGCCATGGAATGATTAGAAAGGGAAGAGAGATCAAGAAAACATAAAAGAAATTAAAAGACACTTTGATATTTGAGTTTTATTTACCTATCCAAAAGATAATGGTAATAACAAATACTTAATGTTGTATCATATATGTTATTTATTCTGTTATATTGTTATTAAAAGGTTATTTTTGTACTTTATCTGTATTATATTTTTATATTATAAAAATATTTCAATGTTCCAAGAGAGGACAGCAGCCAGTAAAAAATTACACTTGTGAATGTGCTGTCAGCTCTACCCAAGCCCGGCAACCCCCCCTTCCATCCTCCCCTGCCCTTTCCTTCATCTCACGAGCACAACTCCCAGGTCACCACCCAGTTTTCCAGCCCTGTCCCTTCTCCCCACAGGCCCCCTGGTCAGGGATGCTGCTCCCCTCTCCTGGCTCAGACTCAAGGGAGTTCAGGACCTTTCCTTTCCCCCTCTTGTACCTCCCTGCAGTTTGTGACATGAATATTTTCACTCCCCTCATTTTTGGCTCTGTCCCAACAAGGTTTCCACACATTTCACTTGATTTATAACCACATTCCCAGAAGGCTCCTGAGCTCCAAGCTTGAGAATGACTCCCTGCCTGTTTTACCCACCTGAAACCTTACACTTGCTCCTCTCTCATCCCCTGTGTGCATCTCTCTCCCCCCAAACACAAAATGCTGCTTTCAGCTGTGCTGTTGGCACAGTTCAAACTGCAGGGTTTGGGTGAGGCAGCTGGGCTGAGCTGAGCCCTGGCACTGACCCAGGAGGGACCTGACCCCTTCTGAGCAGGGCTTGGAGTGGTGTCTTTGTTTGAAAAGGCAGGTGTCTGCTAAGGAAGGCAGGAGCCTCTCTTGAAATGCAAAATGTAACCCCCCTCCCTCCTAATTATGATGATTTTGACATTAAGGAGCTCTCAGGCAAAGATATGGGAATAGGAATAACAGCTCTTTACTAGGAAAACTAAAAATACAAATGTAATAGCACAAATATCAACAAAAAAACCTCTGACAGAGTCAGAATACAACCTGACACCCTGTGGGTCAGGGTGGGGGCACAGTCCCATCCCATGGTGGCTCAGTCCTCCTGCAGTGCCAGCTGTGGCTCTGCTGGAGCAGGGATCCTGCACAAGGGGGGAGTTTTCCTCTGAAGCTCCAGGGCTGCTGGAGATGGGCCTGGTCTTCCTCTGGGAATCCAGTGGAGAAGAAAGCTGCTCCTCTGGGAATGCAGTGGGCAAAGGCTGCTGTGGTATTTCCAACCCTCAGATTATATCCAGGTAGGAATGCTTGGCTCCTCCCCCTGGGTGGAGCATCTCCCCATGGGATGATGGAATTTTATCAGCCATGCAGGGACACCCAATGGCCCATGGACAGAAGATAATTAATAATTAATGGCCCATGAACAGAAGAGAGCTCCTGGAGGGAGGATTGGTTTGTGGAAGAGATAAAGAAAACTGCCCAATGATCAGAAGAGAACTGCCCCACCTCTGACAGACGGCAATAGAACACACACCCTCATTTCCAACCTAAAGAAAGTGGAATTAAAGCAAATTAAAGCATCCAGTGGAATTAAAGCAATTAACAAATGACTCATTGCCCTCTCCATCCTCCCCAGCTCCCGAGTGCTGGCCGGGGGGACACCGCATCCTCCGCAACCCCCGCAGGAGCACCAGCTTCGACTCCCTGGAGCTGCAGAGGGTGGCCAGCCAGGAGCTGGTGTGTGACCACTCCCTGCCACCGGCATGGTACCGCCTCATGCTCGGCCAGCGGCCCGTGGAGATGCCCACCAGATGTGTCGAGGTCAGCAGAACCTGAGCTCTCCCCTGGGGAGCTGCAATAAACCCTCTGGGGGCGGGGGGTTCCTCCCCCATCCCTCTCTGTGCTGTTCCAGACTCTATCCAGTGGGGATAGGGGGGTGGTAATGGGAAAAGCACTGGGATGATGGTAATAATAATAATAATAATAATAATAATAATAATAATAATAATAATAATAATTACACGAATAACAGCAACAAAACCACCACCACCACCATCAAAACCAACAATACCACTGTCACATGCAAGGACATCAGTCCAGGATCCCCATGGAACAGCCAATATTCAACCAGGCTAGGAAATATAGCGTAAAGCCAGGTGTTTTCCAACTCCACAGAGAGATTTTTAGTAAACCATGTATGTCACCTCAAGCTGTGCTTTTTCCAAGCAACTGCATGGCTTTAAGAATGGATTCTGCAGCCTGACTCTTCTCCCATATAAATTATTATGAGTTAGGGATTTCTTCTGCTGATGAAATCAGAAGGGAGAAATCAGAAGAAATAATATTTAAAGAGATCTTTGGGGAAACTGAAGGAAAAGCTAAAGGTGAATCTCTTTCTGCACTGAATCAATTCTTGCATTCTTTAGTTTCATAAGTATGCTAATGGCTTTGTGGAGCAAAAAAAACTCCACCACTCTCTATAAAAGAGAGAAAACAATAATTATCTGCTTTTTATCTGTGTTTAATATGTATGACAATTATGTTTGACTTGCAACCATTGCTGCCAGAGCAACTTGAGCCTTCCACTAAAGTCACTGCCACCTCAAATATCCCAGCTTCAGGAGGTTAACATAATTTCAAACATAAAGTTAAACAAAATTATTCAGAAAAGAATAAACTAATTACCATAAATTACTTAAAAGATTAAATATTCAACCTAGAGTGCCAGGGTATGGCAATATGGGGTGATTCTATTCTAACTGGAGAACCCTCTCAAAATTAGCAAAAACATTTTATATCAATTCAAACTGGACCTGTGAACTCATCCCAACTGAAGTTTGTCTTAATAATTTAACATTTATTGAAATGTTAAGAGATAGTTGTTATTTCTGTAGAATGTTTAACAATTTGAATATATAAACTAAAAATCTTATTGACATTAACAAATTGGCAGGATTATTATTGAAAGATTTATTTCATGGCATCCTCAAATATCCCAATGCAGTATGAAGTTTTTCAGATTGCTCTATAAGTGTACATATATATTCTATAATATTATTTAATTTTTCATTATATTTCACCAATTCTGAGTGTGTAGCAATGCTCAGTTGTGTGAGATTGCTTTCAAACAATGCATGCTTTTGTTTCTTTTAATCTCTTCTCTGGAGTTTTTCATTCAGGTTTGTGAAGGCATATTCATTAGTTTAGTTTCTTATCTTGTAACATAATTCTTACCATTGGTTTCTTCATTATCCTCTGAATGACAGTAAATCTCTGCTTCGCCACGCTGATGAAGGATTACATCTGTTAGATGTCAAAACTGAAAGAATACACTTCTTTTAGATCTTCACCTTCTAAATCTGCCTCTACATTCTATCTCTTCCACTTAATTAAATCATTGTTTGATTTGGTTTTCCATTTAATTTCAGCAAAACCTCTGGAACAAAATAATTTAAATTAATAACTGTGCAGCTTCCACTCCTTAATAAGCAGTTATTATTGGACATTCCAGTCTGGCTGGAGCGAGCTGATTTTAATTAAAAAAGTCAAAGACAAAACCCTGAACAGATAGAAGAGAAAAGAGACCAAATAAAGCCTGACAATACGGCTGCAGAATTAAAAAGTACATTACTCCAGCACCTCGTAAAATATACACCCAGTGATATCGTGTTGATACTGGCCAGATACAATTAGCTGCTTATCAATAGATGAGATTAACTTCTTAATTCAGAGAGCTGGTAGGTAAGGATTCCTGTCACCCAACTGAGCTCAGGAGGGATTTAAGCCATAATGGAGATTTGGAGCCTGGGGGAGAAGCGTGGGAGGACAAATGGCACGTGCTGGGGGACACGAGGGAGGGGAGCTCCCACAGCCTGACTCCTCCAGACAGCCTGTGTTCTGAGTCTTGCCATGAAATAAACATCCTCAACAAAAATATGTCCCTGCCTGCAGGTTGTTTCATGAGCACAGGGAGTGTTAGATTCAGCAGAGAGGAGAAGCAGGTCACACAGGGGGGTGTGAGAGCCCCAGAATGCAGGGGGGGTGTGAGAACTCCTGCCACAGGGGGGGTGTGAAAGCCCCTGCCACAGCTCAGGGGCACAGCAAACTTTGCAATGGAAAAGGAGCAGCAGCTCTTAAGGAGCTGCTTCTCATCCGCTCATTTAATTTAAAAAGGGGGGGGAAAGGGGAGAAAAGACAGAAGAAAACCCCACAAGCTACAAAGCAAAAGAAAAGACAGAAGAAAAACCCAAAAGCTTTTATGTCAGAGAAAGTGAAAATATTAATTGCATTCCTGAACTTGCCATGCCTTGAATCCAACTGCTGTCCATAAACTTATTCCTCCAGTGGCAAAATGTTTTTGATTGAAGGAGCTTTCCAATTTAGGCTTTGCCTGCTGGATTTCTCAGGGCAGGTAACAAATGATCCTGACCTTCCTCCCTCTATTTCTTCCTTGCCTTTCCCCCCGTGCTCCCAAAGGAGGCACAGTAATTACCAGATCCTGGACATGCACTCTTGGCCACAGCCACTTCCCTATCCAAAAATGTATTGTAGTAGAAGTCCAATAAAAATTTGCAAATTTTGGATCCTCATGCGTTGAGGCTGCTGCTACAGATCATGGTTTGTTCTTCAAGAACTGCCAAATCTGTGCAAGGCAAAAACACTGAATGAAAAAAAGTATAGTGAAGCTTTTACTAAGATTAAGGCAATATATTAAGGAGCAAGATACAATGCACAGACATGGCCGGACCATAGTAAAATGACCTCCAGAGAAGAACAAAAGATGGAAAAATTAAAGCTTAACAGAAAATCTATTAAAAATACAGAGAAGTACTTAACAGCCAATATGGGAAAACATACATCAATTACAGAAAATCCAGCTTCTGAATTCAAATAACACAGGGTATATGCATACACCTGGATACATGTACATATGGGCAAGCCCCATGGGAGGCACAAACATTAAAAAGAAATGCGAGGGAACATCCCACACTAATGTTATTGAAGCTCTGCTCCACAGTCAGATAAAAGATCAATCTGTGGATTACAGCAGAGCAGTGAACGCTGCTGCCTGCAATGCAAACTCAAATGCCACACCACACTCACTGCAAAGGCAGAAATGGGCTGAAAATTCTCTTCTTCCTGTGGAGAAGTTCCACTGGCCCCAGGTGCTTGTCCTCACCAGCAGCTGAATGTCTTTTTCTGGAGGGAATGGCAGGAAAGGGGAATAATTTCATTTTTGCACATTAACAACCTCCAGCAATCCCTGGTTCAGAGACTTCTGGGTTCAGACATTTCTGGGTTGTTCAATTTTCTTGTGAGGGCAAGAGGAGGGGCAGGCACTGATCTATTCTTTGTCGTGACAGCGAGAGGACCTGAGGGAATGGCCTGAAATTGTGTCAGGTGAGGTTTAGGTTGGATATTAGGAAAAGGTTCTTTCCCCAGAGCTGGTTGGGCAGTGAACAGGCTCCCCAGGGAATTGGTCACAGCTCCAAGAACTGCAAGGAAGAGATCCACAGGTCCTGACAGAGCTCAGAAGTGTTTGAACAATGCTCTCAGGCCCTTGGTGTGACTCTTGGGGCAGTCCTGTGCAGGGGTAGGATTTGGACTTGATGATCCTTGTGGGTCCCTTCCAGCCCCACAGATTCTGTGATTCTGTGAATTGAATTAAATTAATTTCTCTCCCATGAGCCAGCCCCATAACTGCAATTTTTTGGCACACACAATTCTGTAGTGAGCTTTTCTACAGGCTACTTATGGATATGAGACTCTGTCTCAGAAATGTCCAATAATACCTGCATGTGAGGGGTTATCAAGATAACTTCCAGTACCCTTCTTCAGAAATTTCATCCTCTAAATGAGCAAAACCCTCTCCAAATCTGAGCGTGCTCTAAATTCATGTGCAACTGCAAATGTGCATGTGTAAATGGTGGACGTGTTATACAGTAAGGGTTGGTATTTTCTCACTGGTTTCATTTTTAGCACTATAGGTTTACTTTTTTACATGGATACTAGGATCAAACACAGGCTTAAATGCTAATCTTTGGTGTATAAAACAAGGTCATGTTAAAGCATGGCAAATCTAACCTGCTCATGGTGCTTAATATGTCAGTCCTAGAGGAGAAGATTTATTTTTCCATACTTAGTTTCATTCCCTCCTCCTTAACCTCTTCTAGAACATTTTATACTCACAATCAAAACACAACACCTCAGCTGCATGCCATTAATTTATTATTTTGTTTCAATTATTATTTTGCTCTGAATCCAGCCCCACTTTGATTTGCAATTGTTCTATGAATTTAAAAGCAAGTGACACTTTCAAGGTATTATTTAATCTGTAATTTTTCCTGAACACTTATGTGAATATTCCCAATCATAATGCTAGGTATGAAGAGCCTTTGTTTTTCTTGCTTGTTTTTCAGGCATGCAAAACCCCTCCTGTAGAAATTACAATTACAGCCTTTATTGTTCAGAGGCACGTGCTTAAAAGGAAAACAAGACAAGCACCAGTTTAATTGCTACTACAGATATTCCTGACGTAAACTGATTTCTGTGGAGTTCGGCCCCAGTCTGAAATTAAAAAAAATACCCCAAACTTATTTACTTTAACTAACTACAAAGAAAGTAAAAAAAAAAAGCTAAAGTGAAGTTTTGAGTGGATAACAGATGTCAAATCATAATGCTTTAACTGCCAACCAGCAGCACACCAAAAAGCCTTCCATCTCCATCCAACTAAAACAATGCATTCCTCACATATGGTGCTACTTATTTTTAACAGCATAATTTCAGCAATACCCAAGTGACAAGAACAATCGAGCTTGATTTCTTTGTGCAATTATGAAGAACCACAGTGTCCAATCAATCAAACTGGTTGATACTCCAAACCCCAAGCAAATGGAAGGAGACATCATTGGATTAAACAATAATGGCTTGTTCCCTTGTTTTGGCAAAGGGAGAAAACTTTTTTTTTATTGCTTAGGTTTTCTAAATTGGATTATTTAATTTATTATCTGGTGTCTAATTAGGAATCAAAAATACTTAATGAATGCTTACCTGACATGTAGAGGTGTTGCAAAGATTAATTGGGTAAGGTTTATAAAATGCTTTGAAGATTAAAACCACCACTTAATTACGACTGGATAAAATATGGAAAGATACTAAAGAAGGCTGCCAACAGCCTGACGTGTCCCTCCTGTGTTGGAGAAGTTCTCCTCTGTGCAAGCTGTGTCACTGGACACCTGAACCTGTGGAGTTTGCTCTCCCACAGAGGCAGCTGTGTAATTCCTCCTTCCTTTTGGAAATGCTGCTGGGGAGGGGGGATGCTGTGAGACTCCCACACCTCTCCAATATCCTTAGAGCAGCAGTGACTGCAGGCATTGCAGGGAAGTGCTCTGTTTTAAATGCCAATCATTTGCTACCTCTGTATTCAATTTTCTGGTTACTCTCCCAAATGACAGCTACAAAATTCAATGCAAATCATGCCACAGTGGGGACTTGAAAATTCTGGCTCTTTGAAACCTCCTCTCCTAGATTATTCTTCTAAGTTTCTTTGCTTTTTTTTGTTTTGTTTGTTGGTTTTTTTTTTTTTCTGTTCTTATCTCTACTGCTGGTTGAACACATGAATATACATTTGCCCTTGCCTTCCCACGTCTGTCTTCTAATTCACAGAGGCCTCATGCAGCAAATCCTTTTGGCTAGTGTGTGGCAACTTGCCTGACTCAGAAGGACCACATGCAGCTCATAACAGAAAATAAATTCATGTGTGTCATAGAGCTGCCAGGAAAACAGAAATACTTGGTTTATACCAAAATCCTTCCTTGGCCAGCCTGTAATCCTGTATCACAGTTTGTTGCAATGACTTGATGTCTCACAGTCTGATTTTTTTAGCCTCATAAGGATTGGTCATTGCTTGTAATTTGTGCATGTTATATAACAAACTGTCTCTCAAGTGGTTTCAGTGCAAGATTGGCCAGGGCAAATGCAGGAGATCCCCGTGGGGGTTTGTCAAAAAGCTGCACTCTGACGTCTGTGATGCCAATCCACACTTTCTCCAGCACTGAAAGGGCTCACGGACTTCTGCTGAGGATAAAAACAGAGGGGAAAATGCACCATCCTATTCTTCCAGCATTTCAGTTTTTCCTCTGTGTGCTAACAAGAGATCCAGGCCCAGTTTTATATATGGATCACTTTCTGTCTTTTTTCACAGCCAGAATGCACGCACATCTATTTATCTACATGGCCTCCAGCACAGCAGAGAGATGGGTGTCTCATTAATGAATTATCTCCCCAGCACTGCTGCAAGGCACCAAAGGCCATTACCATCTCAGCCACCTTCACCTCTGGTTGAGAGATAAGAAAGTGAGGCACACAGAGAGTCAGTGATTTGTTATTTGCCCAAGGTCAAGCAGCCAGGGAAACTGAGGCACTCTGTGTGCCCAGCCAGAGGCAGCCCTGCAGCTGCACTCCCAGCGCAGCAGCACTGATGTGTTGGCACCAGTTTCATTGGTAAAGGCAGCATCAGATGGATGCTATAGCTCATTTTAAGCAACAAAATTCCTTTTACAGAGAATTGTAAGAGTACTTTTTCAGTTGGGATGGGTGGGTTTTGCTGTGTCTCCTCACCAAACCCTTTCCTCCAAGACTCTCTGAGTTTGCGCACATCCACTGAAATCCAGTGCTCACCCATCCCTGCTGCTCTGCTCCCCATAACTAGTTCTTCCAGCTGGTGTGGTTCCAAACACCTCCAGGGTGAACTCAGTAATACCTGCATTTTAGTGCAATTTCAAAAAGAATGTTCCAGTCCAGCAATCTTTACTTACACCTGCAGAGGCACTGAAGTTTGTGGTTTCCTTGTGTAAGAGGAAATCCAGGCTGCAGGTATCACACCCAGATGGGGATGAAGCAGAGACCACAGAGCTTCAGTTTCCATCCTTCTCTCTTCTCCCATGCTGCTTCTCTGGATGGTTTTGTTTTGTTGGGTTTTTTTCACTCTCCCAGGTCATCACAAGTGTATGCTCATAAGCATGCTTTGGAAACATGCTTCTCCACACCACATCTTGCACTCCAGGTCAGAAGTTGACCAGGATGCAATAAATTCCCATCATCTGTATTTTTTACCAGCACAGAAAACACCCGTGTCCCTTAAAGCTGTAAATAAACAAACAGAACAAACCTCTTTAAACTTACACACAATGTGGCTTTTAAAGAAAGCAAGGGAAGGGATTGGTCTCAATTCCACCTAGAAGAATTTTTATGTTGCTCCCCTTTTCTTGCACGGTGCTGGAAGGCTGCTCCTCCCCAGGGAGCTGCTGCACTGTGTGAGCTCCAGTGCCACCTGCAAGACCACCAGGACACCAAACAGGGAAGGCAGGGTCAGCCTTTCTGCTCAGCTGCTGCCACTTTTCAGGAGGAAAAAAGAAAAAAAATCAACAACCTTGGACAATTTCAGTTGTGTCTCTCTGGAATCCTTGTTTGCAGAAGCCTGACACTAACTGGCTCCAAATGGAAACCAGACTGTGCCATGTCACATTGTTGATTGTTTTTCAACTACCCTGGCTTTCCTGGGTGTGCACCCCTTCCCCCCTGCCCCTGCTTTCTGGCTTGCTTAGCTCCCAGGTACAACTCAAACTGCAGGAGGGAACTGGTGCGTGACTTAATAAATTTATCTTTTGGCTTTCACTGCTTCCCCTGCTGTCACAAATAACTTTCGATCCTGAATGAGAAGCAGCAAACCTGGGCCAATGGGAAAAAATTCTGAATTTTGGTTTGTTTGGTTTTTGGTTGTTTTTTTTTTTTTGCAATGTGATTTACAGCCAAACACACTGGCAGGAATCACGTTCCCCAAGATGGGCTAGTAGAGATGGTTCACTGTCACTGGCTGAAGAAATGCAAAGTGACAGCAGCAGTCATGCTCTGCTGAATATGACTGATGTCTGAGAGAAAATTATTGTCAGTATTTGGTAATAATTTCCAAACTTTACCTCAAATAGCTCTGTGCTTTGCATATTGGCAAATGCTAGGTAATGGCGCAGAAAAATGAGTCACCATTGTAATTGGCTCTGTATATTTAATAAAGCCCTGATTACACCTAATCTCCTCACTGAGGTGCTTAATTTAAAGACAGCTTTAGAGAACCATGTTCCTTTAGTCAGGGGAGACAGCCTGACAGGTACAGAGGGCAGCTCAGATCTGAGATTCGTGAACACACATCCCTAAGTTGGGAAATGGAAATCAGTCTCTCCTGGCCATGACTCAACATGCTGTCATTTAAACCATTTAAGACCAATGCCTTCTGCTTTGGGATTTTCTGTATTCAGGGAATTTGTTCATAGATAAAAGCCTGAAAGTAAAAATTAAATTCAGAAAGTTAAGTCATGCATATCCTGCACATGTGTTTTGTCCTTCCTTCATATGTGACTCTCTTAAAGAGTGAGGGAGAGGTACAGGCCCCACAAACATGTCCAGTGTGTGCTGGCAGGGCAGGAGCTGTCAGGAGCAGGGCAGCTGGTTTGGGGGCAGGTGATCTAGCCTGTTTTCATGCTTTCATCTTCTTCATACAAACCAACCAAAACCAGAGGAAAATACTTTGGAATCCTGTTATTGTGTCCTTTAAGCATTTTATCTGTGTAAAGACACCTCTCAAAACCGAGCAAGACATTTTCATCCCCACCTACACAGCTTTTTCACTCACCCTCCAGGTTCACTCAGGCTCTTGGGTTTTAGTGATCTCCACTTTCAGGAAAGGTTCCCTGCCCTTCTTGTCATCCCATTCACTTTTATTGTTTTCACTTGGTTTTGGTTTTAACATTTCATTTCTTTACGTTCTTGTGCTCTCTGTTTACCTTTCTTCTCTGATTTCAGGACTTTATTTGGAGCAATTTTGGCAAGTTTTGGTCCTTTTCACTGCCCCTCATTTAATCTCAATCCATTTGGTTGTAGTCACTCCATTTCCAAATTTTCTGGTTTTCTTCAATTGCATTGTTTTTGATTGTATCTCCTTTCTAGAGTGTGTGTTGGACTTCGTTCTCTGGTTTCAAGATTAAAATGAGGATTATTTGTGCAAGCGTTGGTCCATTTCCCTGCACTTCTTGTCATCTCATTTACTTTTATTGTTTTCACTTGGTACCAGAATTTTTCCTTTTTCTTTTTTTTTTAATGTTTCATTTCTTCTCTGTTTTTTTTTTACTTTTCTTCCCTGATTTCAGGATCTTAATTGGCGTAATTTTGGCAAGTTTTGGTTGTTTGCACTGCCCCTCATTTAATCTCAGTCCATTTGGTTGTAGTCACTCCGTTTCCAAATCTTCTGGATTTTTTTTCAATTGCATTTTATTTGATCATATCAAATGATATCAATTTGATCATATCAAATGCTTCTTTCCAGAGTGTTTGTCAGACTTTGTTCTCTGATCCCAAGATTCCATTCCTTTTCCTGAAATGAATCTTACCACCCTTAATCGTAAACATCTCCTTTGTGTGCACCCTCAGATGAACAAATGTGGGACCCAAGCCCCGGTGTGGCTGTCCCTGAAGTCTGAATCCCTGCCAGCTCCTGGGGAGAGCAAGAGGCTGACGGGCTGTGCCACCTGGCAGGGCCTTGGGGGCACCAGGGACTGCTGCCTGTTCCGGATCCCGGTTGCCGTCAGGAACTGCGGCGCTTTCTTCGTGTATCTCCTGCAGCCCACCCCAGGATGCATGGGCTACTGTGCAGAAGGTGAGGACCAGCAGAGAATGCATCAATAAGATTGCTTATGCCTTTCAGGCTGGGTGCTCAAAGGGCCCGGTGTTGCAGTGTACATCTCGGTGACCTTGCGAGTCAAGCGTCACTCCCGCTAAGGCGCGGAGCGTGTAGGAAATAAATCAGTGGCACTCCAAGGTGTTCCTGAAGAATAGCTCCTATTACCAGTGCAAAATGTAATCTGGTGTGTGTTGCTGAAGCGTTCTGTGCTTGGTTACAGCTCACGTGTAACCTTTCCCACTGTCTTTGGCTCCACTTTGGCTTGAAGTTGCAAAGCGAGTGAGCGGAGGCATCTCAGCTGTACCCAGGCTCTGTATCCAGGAGACTGTCTCTAAGGCCTCTCCTTATCTTCAGTAATACAGTATCCCCCCTCAAAAAAAGGTAATTCTGAAACTCTGCAAGGAGGGAAAAAAAAAAACCCAAGCCAAATTGATAACATCTTTTTCATGACATTTATATAATTGTTCTCATCAGAAATAATTTTCAGCCTACTCCGAGAGATGTAACCCCTGTTCGGTAGCTAGGAAACAAAGGGAAAGCAGAAAGCAATTGCTCATTCTGTTAAACCTCCTGAACTTTGGAGCATGGCCAGGTGCATGTAGATTTCATCAGAAAACATGTTTTTTTCTCAAAATGAAAAAATTACCTTTGTACTTTCCTTTTAGTGTTTTTGGACAGAAACATGACACTGAGAAACTAGGGTTATCAGCTTTTCAACTGGGCAAAATCCAAGATTAAATAAATTTTAAAGAGAAAGATAACTATTTTCTCATCTTTATCAATATTTTAACATTCCTACTTGAAGAAGAGGAAGGAAGAAAGGCTCAAAGGACATGAGATTAATTCAGTATTTGAAATAAAAAAATCCATTAAAATAAATGAAACCAATTCTTACTCAGAAATTACTTTTTAACTGAATAGTCATTTTTCAGTTTAAGCTTGGCTTTTTTATAAACTATAAGATTTCCACTACTTTTGTTCAAAGAACTTTTTTGCCAATACATTTTGGGTGAATAATTTTGTCCTATTTGATGATTCATACCTGTTCAGTGATATAAAGCAGCCTGCATTTGTAAGAAAAGAAAGCTTATCCCTTCCCAATCTCATTTTCAGTGAGGTCCAGTCCTTCTGAGTCTTTAATTGCTAGCCTTTAGGATTTTTTTGCAGTCTCATGCATTGGATGGAAAAACCCCAAATCTGGAGGTTTTTTACTGGGTTTTTTTTTACCTCATGGCTTCAATTCAGCTGCAAATATTGCACCACAGGAGGCTCAGCTGGGTCCAGCTGCCATGGCTTTGTGTTGGGGTCAGTTCCCCAGCCCCTTCTGCTGGAGGTTCAGGAGCAGGACAGCAATCAGCACTTCTGAGCAGCAAAACAAACTGAATTTAAAACTCCATAACTTGGCAGAAAGGACACAGCTGGGAAAAGCAGAGTTCGTGCTTGCAATTCCACTCACATCCTCCCCTGAGCTGATCACCTAACTCTGTCCTTCTGGGATAATTTCCTGCACACAGTCATGATGTGAGCCACAGTTTGAGGCAGCTTCTCTAAGAAATGAAATACAAAAGGGTATAAACAATTGGCCTTTATTCATCTTTTAAGTAACTTGTTTCTTACCTCTTACTGTTTGCCCTGGACAGATGTTAACACATTGGTTCTCTGTTCTGCTAGAACAGCTTCATATTTTATTCTCTTGGGTTCCCACATATTATATTTTCTACACTTGTCTGAAATAGTTACTTAATTTATCTTTTCAAAGCATCTGAACCAGCTTCATGTTTTGCTTGAGTCTGGGTCTCTAGAGATGAAAAACACCCCCTTACACTATTATACCTCTCTTTGTTTCTACTTTCTAGGGGAGTTTAACAGGAAGAAAGGTTTCAGACTTCATTACTTGTTGAAGCCTACAGAAAGCAAGCTGTATTTTTAGAGCAATGGCATTATTCTGGGCAGAGGGAGACTATATTGAGCAGACCTAGCCTAGATACATCCTAAACCAGCCTGGAAAGGATGCTCACAGTAAGGCAACAGAGGCTGGATGCTTTCTGGGAGTCAGTTTGCCTCTGCAACACAGTGATTTCTCACATCTCTTCTGGGCTTATTGCACACCTTGGATCAAAAGGCTGTGCTCCAGGGAAATGCAAAGCTGAGGACCCTTGCCAGAGTAATTAATTTGTATTAATCTGAGTGCTTCATTTCAATAATGTTTCTCTCACTGCAAAATAAAAAAAAAAATAAAAAAATTCAAAACCAGTAGGTCAGAGGGTATAACAGCAATAGGTAGTCAGGACACAATTAGCAATTTTTGGACAGGACACAATGCACAATTTTTGCATTTCATACAAAACACACCTTCTTGATTGCGTGGTTGCTAATTAAGTCACAGGAAGATAAAATGTAAAGCTCGTCCCATGTTTAATTACATTGACATCTTCTTGTTAGGTGAACAACCATAACATCAAAATAACATTTTGTGCTACATCTTTCTTTTGTTCTCCTCTTCCAGACAAGCCCGCGAGCCTGGCTTTGCAACCGGCGATCACCCCCGAGCTCATGCAAGGCCGAGTCCACCTGAAGTGCAGCTACAGCCCCCCTCCCCCTGAGCCCCCAGTGCAGTTCAGGGTGCTCTGGTCTCGCCTCTCCAGCCCAGGGAAGAGGGAGCAGATCCAGCAGGAGACAACCCTGCAGCCGTTTTCCTACGTGGAGATGGACGGCGCGAATCTCCGCCTGGGAGACACGGTAACGCCACCGCCTGCAGCAGCACAGGCCACACGCACACAGGGATCAAACCTCCCTCCTAAACCTTTGTGGTGTTTGTATTAGTGCTGCTCCTCACTCCTTGTGCTTAGAGCTACTGCCCAAAAATGATCTGAAGCTGTTTCATGGCAAGATTATTTAATAACATTAACCGGGTTCAGGACCTGTAAAATTTCTGTGAATTGCAGAGAATTCTTGGAAGGTATTTTACTGCATTCTAAAGGCAAATTGAATATGTGCAGTTACACTACACCTTGAATGCTGTGAGGTTTGTATAAGTAGTGGGTACATGTGTCTGAGCCAATTTTTGTTTAGTACGTTTTGTATCTTGCGGCAGAGATTTTGCAGCAGAGGCAGGCTCAGCTGCGTGCACTCAGTAATTTTTATATCCACGGACCAGAGACACAATAACATCTTTTCACAGGGAAAAAAAATATCATACATTTTAAAAGAGAGGGAGATTCATTTTATGGGGTTTTTTTTCACGTTGTTCTGCCTCTCTGATTCCAAATTCCTGGTTCAATAGCATACTGAAAGATAGAGTTCATTACAAAACAATCTTTAAGAAGTATATTTGATGGCTTATACAGCAACAATGATCTGCTCTCAACAACAACAACAACAAAACAGAAACCAATACAGATGTGGAAAAAAAAATTACTTGTGTATGAATTCATGGCCTTTTATGGTACAGAAACAAGACTTTTAAATTTAAATTAGGTTCATAACTTTTACAGGCAGAGGGACATTAGTGATGCTACAGAAAACAGAATAAATAGGGATAATGTCCTGGTGTTAAAAGTAGGTTGGAAATAGTCTTGGCATTTTGCAGCTCTTCTTTGAGATCGTGGAATCATAGAATACCAGCCCTCACGGAGGGCTCAAGGTTCATCTGGTCTAAATTTTCTTGGCAAAAGCACAGTCTAGACAAGACAGCCCAGCACCCTTTCCTGCTGAAGTGTCCAATGCTGGGAAATCCACAACTGCTTAGATTATTCCAATGGATAACTGTTCTCATTGTGAAAAAATTCTTTTTGTGGTCAATCTGAATTTTCCCTCATCTTTTCCATGCTACTACTTGTAAAAAGGGGTCCTCCATCTTCTTTGTATCCACTCTTTAAAAGCTGGAACACGGTGATGAGGTTTCCCCTAAGCCTTCTTTTATCAGGGCTGAATGAACTCAGTTCTCTCAACCTTTCATCACATGGCAGCTTCCCAGACCTTGGCTCATTTTTGTGGCCCTCCTCTGGACCCTCTCCAGCCTGCCCACATGTTTTTGTGTAGTGGTGACCCAAACTGAACACAATATTCCAGATGTGGCCTGAGAAATGCTGACTGAGATAATGATTTCTTTAGCCCAGTTCAGAATCTGACTGATGATGCCCTCACATGTAATAAGATGAGGCAGATAATTCTGCCAGTTTAAGACAAATTTGTGCTATGAAGAGATATTCTCATCCAAATTATTTCATTTGCAATCACTTCAAATCTTGTTTTAACACTCCTGAGGGATTCAGAGAAAATATGGTTCTGTTAACAAGTAGCATTGCCAAATCTTTATAAGACTATTTTTATTGTATTGAGTTTCCAGTAAGCCCTTCTTTGTCCTCTGCTGAAACTACGTGTTTAATTTAGTGGGTTTAGTGAGACTAAAGCATTCTCTTCCTTGTTAGGCTTCTTTAAAGGTCTTCATGGCCTGTTAGACTAATTATAATTATCCATAAATCATCACGGGTGAAAACCAAGTGATGAAGCTGCACTTGCAACTGAGAATTCCGTTTTACAAAATAAAGATTTTTAAAAAAGCATTTCACTGTTTGCCATCCCAGTCTGGGTGTCTAACAGGAGTCAAAAGGGAGAAAACTCTCACCTCCAGTGCTGTAAATATTAAGACATTTAGCATTTGTAGGGCTACCCTAGAGGAAAGGTGATGCCACTAAGAGGGGAATCAAACCCTGGCACCAAATTCCACCTCCCAGAGGCAATAGGTAACTCTCATCTGCCCAAGAAAGATGCAGATGGAAGAATATACTCTCAGTCACCATTAAAGGGAGGCCAGATTCACACTGATATGAGAGGGGAGACAATAAATCAGGAGCACTTTCCAGTGCTTTTCCCCTTTTCCATGCAGAGCCCAGTGGCAGCATCCCCAAGGCAGAGCACTGCCAGGGTGCACGAGGAGCATTCCAGACAGATTTTGTCCCCCAGAACAGAGAATTTGCAGCATTTTGAAAACTACTTGCCTTTTTAGAACCTTTTTAACTCATAATCTCTACTTGCACAATAACCTGCATTTGGTTCCATACATTCATGGCCTGAAGTCAGCATCTTCTCTGTTCCTTTCTTGACAAAAAACCACAGCCAAGCAATACAATTTTTTTTTTTTTTACATCACTTTTTGGGTAGTTGATGTCAATGCAATTCTTCGTAAAAACACCTCCAGGCAATAGGTCAGTCACATAATGGAATAGCTATTGATATATTTTAATACACAGTCAAACCTTAGAGAAGAATTGAGATTTACCAGCCAACATTCCTGAACTTGTATTGACTAAACAGCCAGTTATTTTTTAATAGCCATCATGTGTCCTTTCTTCCCCCCATCTTTGGGTTCCAATTTTGTTATTTCAGACAGTAATTCTGGCAGCATAATGTTCATGAAACTATTGCAGTCTTAAATAAATCTATAACATGCCACTATTTCTCTATAAGCTCTGAAAGGAGCCTGCTCCATCTGATATGAAAATCCTGGCATTCCTAAGCCTTATTTATGTGATAGTGACAGAGGTCATTTCATTCCTCGAGGCACAGCCATCTATAAATTATAGCAGCACGCTGTGAGTAATGAGTTATGCTAAGAAAGAAAGGTGTTTAGGAGAAAACTGTGCAGATTTTGCTCAGCACAGCAATCCAAAAGTTCACGTGGTGAGGAGCAATTGTCACCCTACATAAACCATGGTGCTCGTTGTAAAATAAGAATGTTTAAGCAAAACCAGCCTTTCTGAGCTCTCTGATAGAAGTGGCTGCTTTGCATGGCGCTCTGCAACAGAAGGAGATTATGCCCCAGCCAAAAAGATAGCAAATCATTGCCTCAGTATATAAAATAACTGCTCTTCTCTCACGAGGGAAAAGGTGTGAAATTTCAAAGAGTGGTTTGGATTGGAAGAGAGCCCAAAGACCATCCAGTTCCAACCCCCCTGCAAGGGCAGGGAAACCTTCTGCTAGGCCAGGTTGCTCCAAACCCCATCCCAGCTGGCCTTAAACATCTCCAGTGATGAGGCAAGAGATCTTACAGTCCTGTTGTTCTTGGTGCTGAAGAAAGACAGATCTTGCAGAGCACTTACACTTCTTCTCTCAAGGAAATAGGATTTTTGTCTTATTGCCAGCACTTCTAAGAGATGCCCCAGTTCAGCCCAGGGGAGAGAAGCAGCTCATTCCAGATGATGAATTCACTACATTTATTGCATTTAGATGGAAAATCCTGGGCTCATAAACGTTAAATCATATTAAGCCTGTACCTATTGAAATACTCAAGCACTTAGAAGGCCATCTTGAGGGTTTGCCCCTTCTCCTCTCCCAGATATAGCAAGGTTTCATCCTACAGACCCCCAGTCAGCACTGGCTCTCAGCATCTCCCCTTTGGGCTCACTCCATGCCCTTGGCTCAGCTCCCACTGACTCAGACTCTGTCACTGCCCAGCTCAGAGGTCTGCAACAGCATCTGCACTCCAAAGTGATAAAGTGGCATTTCCCCATCCTAACTACTAATCCCCTCCCAGCCACTGGATTTGTCAAAATCAACAACAGGAATAGGAAGACCTGCCTGTTTGTAGGTCACAGCTGAGTTTACAATTTCTTCCTCAACCTTCAGGTAGAAAATGAGAAGCACCCCTGCAGAAACAGAACTCTAGGTGAACTTGAACAGAGATTTTAAAGCAGAAAGGGTCAGAGAGTCGATGAGCAAAACTCTGCAGATGATAAAACACCTCACTATTACCCTGGAAAAATTTCCTTCCTTAGCAGAATAATGACCCAGAGTCAGCTCCCACACACTGCCTGGCCACTTGGCACCTGGGAAGAGCTGCCTTCTTCCTGTACAGCCAGCAGCAAAGTGAGCAGAGCTGGGCTACCCACAGTGCCAGGTCACACAGCTGCACCTGCTCCCTCCTTTCCACAGCCAACAGCCCCTCACAGGGAGTGATTTGTGTTCTAAAGCTGCAAGGTCTAGCTCATTAATTAAATCAAAGACAGATTCTCCCTGCTTTCCCCTTCCTGCTAACCCTTCTGGAAAGCCTTCCCAGAGACTTTGTTCCTACCCCTTTCTGCAAATACCTACAGCCAGATCATTTTCTCAAGCTAATGAGAACTATTTTTCTTTTCTTCCAGCTTCCCTAGAAATGTCATCCCTCAGTTCTGCTCATCCTTTGCTCTTTTCATCAAGGCTGTAAACCAGAGCTCCCTCCCAGCTCCCAGCAGAGTTTCTAACCCCAGCCCATCAGTGTTTAATGGAGAAGGCAATGGCAGCAGCAGTGCCCCAGAGCCATCAGGACACACCTTTCACCTGGCCAGCCTCCACCTTCAATCCAGGAGCATCACCCTGAGCCCTGCAGCCCCAGCCTGCTCTGACATGGGTGACACACCGACAGGAGAGTGACCCAACCCCAGAGTTAATCATCACCTTCCTGTTAATAATCACCTCCTGCACCTCCCAGCAGCACCCAGATTGCCCTGCAGAGGGAATGGCCAGCAGGAGGGGACCCTAAAGGGCTCCTTATGGGGAGAAGGGAGCTCCCCACAGCTGCCTTTGTTAACTGAACCCCCTGTATGAGCACAGGGGGAGAGGCTGACGGAGAGGGAAAAGCTGGATCTGCTGGGAAACACCCCCATCCTTGCCCCAGCCTGGGCTCCCCATACCACATTCAGAATGAGTTAGGGGAAAAGGTGAAATTGAAAACATTATTATTGTCAAAATAAGTAAGAACAACTGATTTGGAGGAAACTTGAATTCTGAAGGCTATAGGGGAAATACCCACATTTTAATGTGCAAGTTTAGGGAGAAATTTTCTGGGGATGGTGACAGGTCCTAGGATTAAAATTCTCCTAAATTGTTTCACAGAACTAACTGACCCTCACCAAATTAACGACTGACTTCTGCTTTTAGCTAAAGAAGCTGCTCATGGGGTTCATGTCAAAATGGGTACAACTCTGTTTGAGTCCATGGAAGGGGGGAATCTGCTCCAACACACACAAAGGGAGACACTTCTTAGCTAAAAGATCCTTTTTTGATAAGAGTTTTGTGCCCAGAAGAAGTTTTCTGCCCTATGAGAAGTTTTGCCAGCACACAGGGAAAAGAAAGCATCCCATGTTAAGAAGCAATCCAGTCATTCTTTCCAAGGGTACCTGTCCCTTTAAAAGAGATGATGAAAAAATAGAATTTGACTTTTTTTTTAACAGATCCAATGAGTTTGTGGAAAAATACTTCCTAACTTGTCACGGCCATCAGCATACTGCTGTCAGTGGTGCTTTTATCTCTTTGCTTTAAAAAGGCTGCATCCTGAGATGGGTGTAGGGGGGGGAAGAGAAAAAGAGAAAGAAAAAGTTGATTACTGAAGTGCAGAAAAAAGAGTTAGTATTTAGCTGAAGGCAAAAAAAAATCCTCCTCCTTGGGATGACTATCATAATTATGTGACAAACTGTCAACCTGTAGCTCAGTGTCTGATGAACATATCTGCTGATTGTGAGGTGTGCACCCAGCAAGGGTGGGAATTACACAAAAGACAGAAATAAAATGTAAATTGTGATGGCTGTCCATACATTTTGAATTTTGAAAGTTTGTGCTGACCTCCTAAAACACTGAAGTTGAGCTGGGATGGACTGACAGTCTACAGAGGTCTCTGTGTATCATTAGGGAGTAAGATTTTATTTGTGTTTGGTACTTTATCTATAAAATATACCTCTAAAATAGATATGAGAGGAAATACAATGAGGCTGGGTTCTGATATTTTCCAGAATATCACTTTGGGGAAGATCACCAGGCCATCCTCTGTCAGTGCTGGGCATCCCTGTGCCCGTCCCTGGCAGCTGCAGCTCCCTCCCTGGCACAAACACTCCTCGTGCTGGGCTCACAGGGAATCTCAGTGTGAACATTTTTGGTTAAATGTTCTGAAGTCAAAAGTGCAAACAGCCCAGTGAGTGCAAATACACCATCTGCAACGTGGGTGCATGTGATCTGCTCCATGAGCTCTGCAAGGGGGCCAGTGCTGTTTGCTTTTGGTAGGGGGGGTATGCATTATCTGAACCCTCTCTCTGTTGTCACCACCTTGCCAGATCTGATTTTGCAGACGCTCTCTGTGGCAGCAGCAGAGGAAGCTGCAGGAGCATGATCAACACTCCCTTTCTGCCTTGCCAGCAGAAGAACTGTTTTGAAAAGTCAGTAAGCTGAACACGAGCCTTTAGGGAAGGACTGGAGATAATAAATATCTAATGATAACAGGGGCTTATTACCTTGAGGAGACAACAACTTGCTCTCCTTCAGAGGCAAGCTGGATAACTATGAAATATCTGAGGAATTTTAACTGTAAAGTGTCGCTGTGAGGTGAGATCTGTCTGGTTTTCCCCCAGTACACCCAGTATGACCTCCAGGCTTCCATCTTGTTAATGTAACAAATGACACCATTTTCACTGGGCCAAACTGTCTGGAGCTGTCTGCAAGAAAGTGAGAAAAATTGTGAAGGTAAAAACATCCCAAAAGGCACATAAGCCTGGGACTGAGCTGAACTGGAAACAATCCACTTGAAGAGCACAGAAAACACTTGCTTTTCCCCACAGCCCTACAAACAGCCCTGTATTGCTGGTGGGGAATTTCTGCTGTGCACAAATGAGGCGGGAAAGAGGATTCTTCAGTTTGGAGGAAACTCATGACTTGATGGTAATGAGGAGGGACTTTTAGAGTGCTAAAAGAAATATTGCAGGCTGTTAGGCAGCTCATGATCACATGAATGTGGGAATATCCTGGGGAAGAGCCTGCTTTGCAGGTAGTGGTCATGAAGGTCATGCCTGAGCCAGCAGGTGAGAGCTACAAGCATCAGCATGGCCAGTGAGTGATGCTGGAAGATCTATCCAAAGGCATTTGTTATAATGAAAAATAAATTGGATTGGTCCAGTTCTTCCTTGTGGGTTACTTGAGGCTTAAAAAAGGCAGCAGCTATAAATATGTCATCTGAGTATCTGGAATTTGATTTAATATGTCACAATCTGTTACTTCATTTCCAAGAAGACTAAAAAAAAATATTCAGAACTACAGTTTCAGAGTCTATTGTCATTTGCTTTAAGGAAAATTTCTGTATTTCAATCTTATGGTCCTAGAAATGATTTTTGCAATTTGGTTTTTCTGAAAGCAATGAAACATTAAGTTGGCAGATGGTGTGCAGGCTCAGCAGAGATAAAAGTTGTGTGGCTGTGCTAGGAATACAACATAAATGTCCTAGTACATTGTGTTTGGAGGAGTTTTATATTTGGGTGAATTTTCTTTTATTTTTTTAATACTATATAAACCCTGTAGGCACATCTGCATCATCTTTTATAAAACTATAAGGAAAAAAAAAAAAAGGAGCTTCTCTTATTGCTGACACAGTTTCTGAGACTGGATGACTGTCAAGCAAATTCAAATTTTAAAATAAAATGCTTACAAACGTGGTACAGAGAGAAGATGCTTGATCCAGTGGACAGACTGGAGTCTGGGATCCCAAGAGCAAATGTCTGAATTCTGACAGTGACATCTATGAACAATGTAGTTTTTCCTTAGTAAAATGAGTCAAAATCACAGACCAAGGTGTTTAAAAACTGCCGAAGAAAACACATTGTAAGTATAAAGTGTTATTAATTGTTGAGACAAAAGCCGTACTTCTTTGCTTATTAAATGCATTAAAAAGTCTTCCCAATCTCAAAATTTACAAATAAATATTCTCAAAGCCTAAATCCCCAAAATATATCTCAGCAGTAGAATGAAAGCTTAAAAACTCTGATCAACAGGAAGATACATAATTATATGAATGATATTCAAGAAATGCTATAGCATGTGCTGTCTATTTATTTATTACAGGTCTTTTGCACTGTCACAGCTTTTAGGAGGGGCTCTCCTGAGCAGCAGTCACTGCCTGAGGACAGCAAAGGTTTCTATGCTGGGATTAAGGTAACGCCCATGGCCCTGAGTCACTGACTAGGGAATATTTGAAAATCATGATGAAGAAACATTAGTCCTGATGACCACAAGCACTGCTGTTCACTGTGAGAAAATATCCTTCAGTTTGTCTGTAAAACACCCTGGAGCACCACTGGCACTGTTGCAGTATTGTGAGGTGCCCAGGATGAGTGAGAGATGAGAATCTGACTCCCAAGTTCCCAGAAGGCTGATTTATTATGTTATGATATGATATGAAAAGAAAATTATATACTAAAACTATACTAAAGAAAGAGAAAGGAGACATCAGAAGGCTAGCCAAGAATGATAATAAAAACCTGTGACAGACTCAGAGAGTCTGACACAACTGGCTGGGATTGGACATTTAATAAAAACAATTCACATGCTGGGTAAACAATTCTCCAAATCACATTCCAGAGGAGCAAAACATTGAGAAGCTGAGGCTTCTCATCTTCCCAGGAGAAAAAATCCTGGCAAAGGCATTTTTCATAAAATATCATGGTGACATGGTACCATGTGCACGTGTAGACACTGATGTGCCACAAAGTCTGGGCAAAGCTCCGTGTGCCAGTAAATGTGCCCTGAAGAGATCTGGGGGTTTTGTGGGATGGGAAGACACACTTACAAACCTACAAACAAAGGATGCACAATTCTGTTGTAATTAAACCAGAACAAAGTGAAGACCAAATATGAGTTTTTATCCATCGTCCTGTTACGGTCAGGCATCACAAAACAGAAGTTGCTGAAGATAAATTCACACTGAGTGCAAGGACCAGGTCTAATCCCACTCAAGGATTAGGCTGTCAGCCTGGCAGCCAAGAGATTTTGGGATCTTCTGATTGGGTATCTGATTGTCATGCCTCCATCAAAGGGGTTTCAAACATCTGGCAGCCCATTCTGTGTGGTATCTGAAGAACAGTTTCTGAGGAATATTTTTAAACATCAGAATTTTCCAGGGAGTGGAAATTCCCGTTTCCAACTAGCCCTGAGTGCTGTTTCTGCTCTTTTCCCAGGACAATGGGCAGACAGAAAAGGCACAAGCCCAGCTCTCTCTCCAAACCTGCAATCTCTTATGTGCAGAGCAATTCTTCTTCCTGCCACAGCAGAGAAGGGGAATTGTTGAAAATTTGCAAGTATTTTGCAGCTGGTGCAGACTACAAACATAGAGTCCATGACCATGAGGTTATGCCAGACTTTATGCCATGGTAATTCTCCTACTGCACTGGGGTAGGAGCTCCTTTAAACCAGGGATATTAAAAATTAAATAAATCCCACGGCATAATTCTCAGGCTTAATAAAAGCTGGCTTTCTGATTTGGAGATGAGAAGCAATTACACATTATATATGGGAACTGCAAACACTTTCTTAATTGCAAAAAATGTAGTTGAAGTATGTTAACAGCAGTTTTACCTTATAAAGTTGAAGATCACTATTGCAAAATGTATTATTATTAAGGAGATTATAATAAAGATTATTATTATTTTGCAAGTAATATCTTAATAATTGGTTAAAACCACTCAGACTTCATAGATGTCAGAGTTGCCTGATTAATCTGCCATCACTCTTGTCTGTCAAAATTATCTTAAAGTTCTTTTCTTATTTCCAGTTTTTGCCAGAATCCCTAGAAATTGCAGAGGATGGCAAGGAGCATGTTTTGACTGTCCTGAGCACAGTACCCATTGCCTGTCCTGGGCAGGATGATTCCTGTAAAATCACTTTGCAACTAAGTACTGAGGACTTGGGTAAGAGTTTTACATATTGACATCTGATCAATGTGATTGTTTTTTCCAGTATTTAGGTTGCAATGAATTCTAATAGAAAATATAATATCTCAATAATACCAAAGGGCAGAAGCCATAAAATCAGCAAACTAGGCCATATTTTTATCTGCAAAATAAAACAGCTGATTACATCTGACAGATTTTTTTAGAGAAAAAAGCCCAAAGCCGTAAATCTGACTAGCAATAACCTGAACAGTAGTCTGTTGAGATTTATGGATGAAATAACTGAGAGTAGAAGAACTCATTTTAAATTCCAGGAGTGTAAAATTCCATTTTTAGGTGGGTTTTTTTTTGGTTTTTTTTGTAGCAGGAATGTTCTTAGGTAGAATAATTTCATTAATTATCAATAAAAAGTTCCCCTGTAGATTTATTATTCAGTAAATGCATAGTGAAGCCTTTTTTCTTTCTTTTGCTGCCTTATAGTTTTTGTCTAACTTAATACAGAAGGAAAAAATCATTCTTGTGCTTATGTATTATTCTCTTTCTAAACATTTAGGAGTTTTTATTTTATGAACTTGAAAACATTAACAATGTCACTGAGAAAACTCTTGCCCTTTTATTCAATAAATGCTGTCTTCAGGTCAATCAGGTGGAATTGCCGTCCTGCCTAAGGGTGGCATGTGGGTATTTACTTTACTTTCCATTTGCACTAAATAAAACACCCATGCTTTTTACTAAGAAGTCACTTCTTTCTCTTCTTTAAGTGACTCAACAAGAGAAATGTTTAGAGATAGGATTACAGCTGCAATTTCTCTACACACAGAAAGCCAGCTCTAAAAAATGTTGGCAAAACCCAGATAGGTCCTGATATTTTTCTCTTTTTAATTCCCTTTCCCTCTCCTCACCATCAGCCAAGTGCTTAGACAGAAGAAAGAAAAATAATTTAAATGGTATCATAACACAATGAACTTAAACTGAGCAGCACCTTATGGTTCCAGCAGCTGTGTTGGCTCTCGTACGTGCAGTACTTTGCATTTCTCCATGGCTCAGTGCTGCTCTGTTCTACACACTGCTCTTGGCTTGGAGTCTGGGCTGCTCCATCAGGAAAACATCCTCTGAGCTCATGGGAACAGATTTCCTTGGATAGCCACGTGGAGGAAGGGCTGCCTCACACTAAGGGACTGGGGTGTCAGGGCTGGTGTGTGCTGGGACATCCCCACAGACCCCAAGCAACTCAGACACTGAGGATCAGGTAGGAATGAGTCCCAGTGATTTGTTTAACTCACATTTTCTTAGGTATCCATCAAGGCTTTCAGAATCCCTCTGACACTGAGAGCATGGGCCAGGAGATTTCAGGTGGGGGAGGCTGAGCTCAGCACACTGGACTGGGACTGACCCCTCACCAAGGTCTCCTATAGTCCCACAGTGTGCACCTGACTGGAAGAAAGAGAGGATACAGGACTTGCAGAAGCAGCTCTATTTCCAAGCTGTCAATGGGCTTGATGTGTGGGTGCCAAGAGGTGCCAGGAGGAAGGCACAGCTCGTCCAATTAACTCATATTTGAAGGAAGTTGTCGCTGAAGTGGAAAATTCCTGTTAGTTGTGATCAACTCATTTCTGCAGCTTAAACTAAACCCAGCTCTAGCCCTTGGTTGCTCCATCCTGAGGCTATTTCCTGGGATGACACTCGGGCTGTTATCTATTGAGCTATCTATATATACTTAAGGCTGAGGATCTGCTGCTGGGTGTCTGCACAACCACATTTGCTCTGAGCCTTTATTGTCTTTAGGGTCCATTAGTTTATCTGAAGGAACACTGCGGGCTTCTGAAAAATGTGTGCTGGCCACAGTGCTGGAAATTAAAAATAAAAACCATTTTAGCTGTGATTCGTTTATACTGAATAAATTAACTGACAAGCTCCTTGTCTGACTGAATCCATATAACTACACTCTTGTGCTAATTATGTAGGGAATAAGTGATAAGAAAGCTAATTACAAGCACAGAAATATCTCTCCAAGTTCAGACAATATCATAATGAATGCCAAGGCACAGCAGAGCCACTGGAGTTCGGCTTCTGTTAAGTTTATCGCTACTATTTTGACAAGATGATTTTCTTTGATTTTAAACTTTTGTTCTGGGTTTTGAGCACAGCTCATGGGGCTGTAATGGCAATAACTATTCCTCATGGAAACATCCAATTTAATTGAATCAAGAACCTTGAAAATGAGCCAGGACTTTTCTATAAGATGTGAGGTGAGGTAGCCTTTAAGGATTTGATGTGAGAGATAATATGTCATTAATATCTGTAGATTTAAGTTCAGTTCCCATAGTACTGTATTGGGTTAATTTAAGTTATATTTCATGAGATTTTTCTGTAAGGGATAAGACAGTGATTATTTGATTGTGTTAAAAATGCCATCTTAAAATTCTTTAATGCCATCTCTAGAAATTATTAAGCAATTCTACAAATGGGAAAAATGGTATAAAAATCACATACTTTAATATCAGAAAATCACTTGTTTTCATCTCAGATTAATTTTATGTCCACCATTTCTAGAACTTTATTCTCATCTGATGATAATTAGTGGTCTGGGACAGAAAACTAAGTACTCCTCAAGAAGCAGTTTAAGTCCTGAAATCAGCATTTAGATTCTGACTGGCTTCAGTGGGACCACAGCTTCATTTCCTGTCAGCCAAAGGATTCATGAAAGCTTGAGTGGCTTCTTGACAAGAAAATGCACATTGTATGTAGTGCAGACCAGATGGCTCAGAACTAAATGCTATCATAATTCAGTGTGTGTAAGGGAAAACACACCTATGGAAATAAAAATCCTGGTTTGCCATTCACCTGAGACCTCAGCAGAAAGGGTCAGGACCCGAGAGAAGTGGACACTGCCATTCTGGCTGTGTGTAGAGGTCCCTTTAGGAAAGATATGATGTGCAGTGCCATTGTCACACTGATTTTGTCACCACACATCATTTCTCTACCCATCACAGATGCTGACATAGCCAGTATCTCCATAGCTTATTATTTCTCCTCATTTTTGTAGTGAATTTATCAGCACAATACTTCTGTGAAGGATTCAAATAAAACCATCATCATTTTACAGACTGGGAAGCAAAACACCATAACATAACTAAGCCAAAAAATATAAATACAGACCTGCTGCATTTGCCTTGCTGTTGTGGATCCATAGTTCACCAAAAACTTACTCGAGAACCTTCCCTTTTCACATCAAAACACCTGTTTATTTTAAACTAAATAACTCCCAGCAGATACCTCCTTATACTCCAGACAGTGAAAGAGAAATGTTTTCCAGAACACAGATCCATCTCTTTCTTTGTCACGAGAACGACTTGTCTTCATTCCCTGGGCATGGACCCATAAAGATAACAGCGTTGTCCCAGAAATATTAGCACCTGTGGAAAAGTAGACACCACCGAGTTTTTAGAAAACTTTGGGGATAAAAAAGCAGCACAGTGAAGAGTGCAGAGAGATGCCAGATTCAGTCAGTCACAACTGTCTTCATGCAAAGCCCATCTGGTTCCAAGGTGTCGTGGTTTGAAAAGACAGGTGTCTGCTAAGGAAAGCAGGAGTCTTCCTTCAAATGGAAAATGTAAACCTCCAAATTATTATAATTTTGAGATTAAGGGGCTCTCGTGCAAAGGTATGGAAATAGGAATAACAGTTCTCTACTAGGAAAATTAAAAAAAAATACAAATGCAATAGTACCAAAAAAAAAAAAAACACCAACAAAAAACCAAACCACTGACAAAGTCAGAATAGGAGCTGACTCCCTGTGGGTCAGGGTGGGGGCACAGCCCCATCCCATGGTGGCTCAGCCCACCTGCAGTGCCAGCTGTGGTTCTGTTGAAGCAGGGATTCTGGAGAAGGGTGGAGTTTTCCTCTGAAGCTGCAGGGCTTCTGGAGATGGGCCTGGTCTTCCTCTGGGAATGCAGTGGGCAAAGGCTGCTGTGGTGTTCCAAATGTCAGATTATATCCAGGTAGGAATGCTTGGCTCCTCCCCCTGGGCGGAGCATCTTCCCATGGGATGATGGAATTTTATCAGCCATGCAGGGACACTCACTGGCCCATGAAAAGAAGATAATTACTAATTAATGGCCCATGAACAGCAGAG